>BHFT01051140.1:0-67019 GCA_004320025.1 Laticauda laticaudata
CGGATGGCAAGGTTTTTTGTCCGTTTTAAATCCTCTTTGCATCCGTTGGTTCAGTGTGACATGGGCTTAAGGTTATTAGATAAGGAGAAATGGGAATAAAATAACCACCCTTGAAATAGTACAATCTATCAAGCATTGGGCTGTGGTTTCTCACATGGACAAAGAATGTATAGAAGGAACTGAAGATACATCTGTTCTTGTATATGACTGTTCTGACTCAGGCTTCATTCAAATCAAGAAAACACACGCTATGTGTAAAAGCAAACCTTTTTTAATATGATGCTGGGAATTATTAGCATTCCCTGCCAAAACTCATTAAACACAATAAGAGCACGCCTTTTAGGGTTGTAAAAGGCTGCCAAGAAACAGATGTTCACTTAATTAACAGATAAACTGACAGAAGTTCCAGCAAAGATAAACCAGAGTCTGCAGGGCAACAATGAGAAATGAGAATCTAATGAACTTCTTTGCTTCCTGAAAAGAGCACATCACCAAGGGATGGCTTTTATCCTTTATGGGAGGGGCAATCACCCCCCAGCCTTACTCCCAAGTTACCCCTGCTGCTTCAGCTGCTCTCTCCTTTTAACAGCCCTGTGCACACACACACTGGGAACAGGCTCCCTGGGATCCTCTGCTTCGCTACTGCCACACTCCAAAGGCTCCGAAGGCAGCACCCCACTCTTAGATAGTCCTGGCCCCATCCCTGCATCAGATGCAGGACCCTCGTCCAAGTCCTCACCAGACTCCCTTTCGTCCTCACTGTCCAATACCTCTGCCGTCTGTACCAGCTGCTGGCAAACCACAACAATGACTGAATCTTTCCCATCCAATGGCTTCGAGATGTATTGGACTTCAGCTGTCAGAATCCCATCTAGGACAGAATATATTAGATTGAGAATAGTTGATACACTTTAAGAGAGAAAAACAGAAGAAACTTTAATACAATTTCATATACTTTTTTTTCACTTATCGGCATATAAAGTTATTTATATTAAGTTCAACTGTTGGGTCATACTCTATCTAAGTAGATGTTGCCTCCTATCCTTCTAGCTTTGTCCATTGTCACCTCTGTTTTAACAGAAAGGCTGTGGCTATCACTTGGACTTGTTGATGGTGGCCCTCATGCTTGGCGTGTGTTCGATCATGGGCCTGCCTTGGTTTGTGGCTGCCACTGTCCTGTCCATCTCTCACGTGAACAGCTTGAAATTGGAATCCGAATGTTCAGCTCCAGGAGAGCAGCCCAAATTTCTTGGCATTCGCGAGCAACGGGTCACTGGTCTCATGATATTTATCCTTATGGGCTGCTCAGTTTTTTTAACCAGAGTGCTTAAAGTAAGTATACACTTCATAAAACCAAACAAAAAGTGAATTGCATTTTACATATATCTGATGTCAATTTGGAACATACAGATTTTTATTTTATAACAAATAAATTGTACTTTTGTTATGCACTTTTTGTCCATTTCACAATAAAACATATGTTTTGGATCTGGAAGTCCACAGGTTCAAATTTCCATTTTAAAGAAAGGATTTTAGGTTGCAAAATATTAGAAAGACACCTGGATCAGATCCTGGAGAACTGTTGTCCATCCAGATAGACCTGAGCTTCATAGACTAAATATCTGACTAGAAAGATATTATCGGTATCATATATTTATAGTACTAATTATAAATATTAATATTACTATTATATATTTATAGTACTAATTCAATATGAATAATACCTATTCAGTAATAATTTAAATAATTCTAGTAATGGTTAACTCAAGTTCCCTGTCCCATATAGAATCTTTAACATTTCAATAATGATGTGATAAATTGGCATTTCATTTTATAAATTCACAAAAAAATATGGCAAAATTCAGGGGATTGTTAAGATAAGCTCTTTTTTCTCTTCAAACAGCTCATTTTAAAAAATCTATTCTATTTGAGTCGAAAGACCTTGCTGGGCATGATAAAATTTCAAGAGAATGTTTTCCTTCTGTGAACAAAGCTGAATTTGAAGCAGGGTGAAGGTCAAAAGATTTTGAAAAAAAAATATTTATATATTTATTTAGTTATTTACATTTATTTGCTCCCCTACTCTCATAATGGCTGGGCTCTCATAATCTTTTAACTGTGATTTGTTGAACTAGTTATGGTGACCTGCTAAAGCCATAAATTGTAATCGACAATTTCTGAGTTTACCCATTAAATTAAGCCAAAACCTAATCCAGCATGGCTCCCCATATGAACCCTGCAGTATGATGTTACAGTAACAGTGTCACCTTCTATCTGCTCTTCTGTGAGATATGGATGGAAAAGTACAGTATAAATAAATAAATTGCCAGATTCTTCATTTTTTCATGCCTCCTGTCACTACCAATTTACTGAGACGATATACATTTTCCTTCTACTCTTTGCAGTTTATTCCCATGCCAGTACTTTATGGTGTATTTCTTTACATGGGTGCCTCTTCTCTCAAAGGAATTCAGGTAAAGCGAAGGATGTGAAATATTTATGTTCCTGTCTCTTTTGTTGCCGTGGTCAACACAACTAAGTTATTACTGCTTGCTTTGCATTATTAAATTGGACACGCTTCCTGTCTCATGCACAGAGGTGGATTTGTAGCTGTGCAGATACAGATAGATAATTCCACAAAACATTCATAACAAAGTACATTTATTGGTACATCAGGTATCTTCATGACTCACATTTGTGATGAAATTCTTCTATAATGACCAATCCTTTGTATATCTGCCTTGTAGTAAAAGATGGTTATCTCCTAACCCATCTCGTAGCGATAGAAAGCAGCTCCCATGAGTTCAGGAGTTCAGGCAAAAGTGAGGAAAACTCTCCCAATCCATTGAGGGTCAATTTAGTGCCCAATCAGGATTACAGATGTGGCCACATGATATGAACTACATTTCCCAGGATACTTTTAACTACATTTACCATGATGCATTCCCTTTAGGGGACAGCTCATAATTCCTAAGTATCTATCCAACTCCCATAGACTGGCTGGGACAGCACAACACAAATGTGAAAAAATGTGCAGCCTACATAAAAAGAGGTGGCTAAACTTCAGCGTTGGTACCAAAGCTCTGAGTCATATCTCTAGACTGCCAGAATTCTAGCTTGCATCTGACATATTACTGGGCCTATGATCCTGATTCCTTTCCCACCACTTTTTGCTATGTGTTTCCTGCTTGGGAAACTTAGAGACACAATAGCTAGTAAGGATATATAAGGTCATTTCAGCTTCCCAATCTACTCTTTGTCACCTTTGCCGTATGGTTCTGGGATTTAGGAACTATCCAGTATTAACTAACAGTATTTTTAATCCAACATCCACTATGAGATGTTGGGTTGTCACAATTCCCCGTTTATTAGATTTTTTTCAGAGAGGCCGAGAGTTATTTTCCTTGTTATTAATGCTAATACAATAAGTGGGGTCAAAGGAAAGGCATTGTGGAAGATGCTTACCTGGAGGAAAAAAATCTTTATAGGTAGTTAAAACAGAAACTATTTATTTGTAAGTGAAAAGACAAGATCTCTATATAGTATTGACAACAAAGAATACCATCAAATGTACAAAATGAAATTTCAGTAAAAGGAATAGATTTATTATGATTTCAACAAATTCCATTACATATCTTTCTGATATATTTTTACTATAAATGTGTGTTTATGTGTGAGTGTGTGTTTTTGTATGTGCGCGCACATGACGAAGGGAAGAGAACAGGTTTGAAAATGGCCACTTCCAATCCTTCAGCTGAATCAGTCAATTTTCCATAGTCAGTGAGAAAAAATTCTCTCTGCTCCATCCCTGAGTTTCTGGAATGACTGCTGCCAAATTATTTTGCTACATTTGTCTGTACTCATGGATTTCAACCAGTTTTCCCCAGAATCCTAAGAATCCTTTGGATATGTTAGAATTGAACTTTCCATCGACCCCAGTGAAGTTATTTAAAATTTCAGGTGTGTATTGAAAGAATGGGATTTAGATGCAGATCACAAGCAATAGCAATAACACTTAGACTTATATACTGTTTAACAGCCCTCTCTAAGCGGTTTACAGAATCAGCCTATTGCCCCCAACAATCTGGGTCCTCGTTTTACCCACCTCGGATGGGTGGAAGGCTGAGTCAACCTTCAGCCTGGTGAGACTCCAATACTGCATTCTAACAATTGTGCCACCATGGCTCAAGATGTATTATTTCTGAATTATTTCAATCTCACTCTGGATCTGCTAAAGAACTTCTCGGAGATACTGGAAATTCTAAACACTTTTCTGAATTATGGTAGATTAATTCAGAAGATTAATTCAGGAATCAGGAATCACATGCATGAGGAATCATGAGAATTCATAAGTAGTGGACAAGCCTTTGTTTTACCATAGTAGTTGCCTTGTTCTCCTGAACATTTCATTTGAAGATCTCTAAAATCATGTATTTTCTTAAGTATAAACAATTAGTTTGTTCTTTGTTAGCTTTTTGACAGAATCAAGTTATTCTGGATGCCTGCCAAACACCAGCCAGACTTCATCTACTTAAGGCATGTTCCCCTTCGAAAAGTCCATCTCTTCACAATAATCCAACTGAGCTGTCTTGTGTTACTATGGGTTATTAAAGTTTCAAAAGCTGCCATTGTATTTCCGATGATGGTATGAATCCATTATTTCTAAGTTTATATAAGATTCAGTGTTGTCTTTAAGGAACAGTAGTCATTTTGAGCATGGATGTGATTATTACTGAATTCTTTTTCACAATGAAAATAGAACATTTCTCTTACAGATCATACCCACTTCATCCTACAACTCAGATAAATTACTTACATGCATATAGCAGTAATTATTGGTGTTGCTTGAGGGAATTTTGCAAAATAATTTTAGAGCTGGATTCTTTGACTTTTTCCTTCTAAGAATAAATATGTCATCTGTGCCTGTCAATATTCTTATCATAGTATAAATATTTGGATTAGGTCTTGGCATTGGTGTTTGTCAGAAAACTCATGGACTTCTTTTTCACCAAACGTGAGTTAAGCTGGCTGGATGATTTGATGCCAGAGAGCAAGAAAAAAAAGCTTGAAGATGCTGAAAAAGAGGTATGCTTGCAGTGTCTTTTCTTTGATTTTCTCTCTTTGTTCCTTCTCCAATATTATTGACTAAGCTTATTAAAATTCTATTTTGAAGCAGCAAATTTAGCAGGTAGCTGTGCAGATAAAGGTGAACAATTCACCAAGAGAGGATTTGAGGATTAGTTATCTTTTTTTTTAAAGCATAGGTATAAACCAAGATTTTTGGCTTGATTGATCGGGCCTTTTGATACATTTTTCATGCAAACAGGAAGTGTATTTCCACATGGAATAGCCAAAGCTCTGGTTTAAATGAAGCGCAAAATGAAATAATTACAGATACAATCCACTCAAAGTTATTCCTAGAAATCATTAAGATGTCAGTGAACTGTCTGTGCTCAGTAATTGTCTGAATCATGCAGGTTTGTGCATAAGAAATAGGAAAGTCAGCATGAATTAGAATGACTGAATGTTGCTGCAAAAATACCAATGACTTCTTGATTATTCTAACTCTTTGCTGCCATCTACTGTTTATCTAGATTTTTGCAGCTTGGAACAGGTAGATCTAATATAAAGATGTATCAGTGGGTAGGGATTTTCCTGCTTTCAGATTTCTTTTATCCATCTTTTCTGTAGAGAAATAATTCAATCATGCACCCGTGTCTCGCCAAAGTGATATGTTCTGTCTCCTACAATGGGAAGTGTGAAATGTAGACAAGATATTTCTTTGGATTGTCCAGGGTTGCATTTGTTTTGGTCTGATTTGCTATGTTGCACTTTCTTTTTGGAAATTTGAATGGTGGCAGAAAGCAAAACAGAAGAAATCTTTTTTTTCCTTTTCAAGTAATTTTCCGAGCCCCTATTTTTACATGTTATGGCATTACTAAATATTTGAGGCTATTATTAAACCTGCTCAGCTGTCAAAATCCTGGGAAGCTGTGAAGCTTAGAAATGACAAAATTAACTGGAACTAATTTTTTTTGACATGGAGCCTCTGGAATTTAATTGGAAAGGCACCATTATGCTGGCTTTAAAAATAGAAATCTGTTCGACATACAGATAGAAATGAAGTTGACAAGATGTTTTCAAAAGTCTGATTTGACTGGATCAAGATTTTCATTTTGTGGCTTGATCTTCAATATAACAGTAAATTTCCATCAATACTAACCATTAAACATCAAGGTGGAAAACAATATTTATTCTCAGCCACTTATTATGTCATGGATTAATGTGATATTCCTACTTGAAATTAAATTTGATACAGGCATACATCCAAAAAAGGAAACCCTATTATCTCAACAGTTCCTCATCATAAAGAGTTGGCAGTTAAGTTTTATTTAATTCCCATTGAAGTAAGTGGGAAACTAACTAACTTGTATTGTTGATGTTGACGCAGTCATTTAAATGCATTTGTTCCAATTCCCCCCCCCCCAAATTCTTCCTTTGCCCACACAATACATATGTCAACATTACTTACAAAGGGGTGCTTAGAATAGATTTGTTATTATGAATCTGTATGGCCATTTTTATACCTTGACCACATTTGAATGCTGCTTTCTGGTATTGCCTTTCCACACAGTTCTTCTATGTTTATAAATAAACTTGTTTTTTGAAAAAGGCAACTGCAATTTTAGGCTGCATCTACAGAAATAACATTTCCAAACCATAGGGGATAATAGTTGACAAACCAAGAGTTTCACTATAGTATTTCTTTTATCAAGTATCATCCTTGAGTTAATAATATCTGTACTGGCTATTTGTCCAGTAAATTGAGTTAAAAAAGCCTAAAAATAATCAAAAGTCGCTGATTTTTGAATGGAAACAAACCTAGAGTTAGCAAAATTTGAGCACAGTTAACCTTAAGACTCCAAGAAGGCAACTGGTTTAAGAAAATATTTGTAGTCAAGGTTGAACTATAGAATCCTTGGTGCTCTCTGAGCTTGGTTGCTCTCTTGCTTGTAGACTGATGATGTTATTTAAATTGATAATGTCTGCAAGAAAACAACCAAGCACCAAGGACTCCATGACTGATTTCAGCTTCCTGCCAATGGGCAAAACCAGGGCAAAGAATCAGTATTGTTTGGCTGAGTTGGACTGCTTGATGGAGGAGAAAAATATCTTGAAATGAAAGAAGATACAGAATGTTCCCAAAATGTAATTGTGTTATTTCTATTGAAATGAACAGGAATTACACACAAAACAAGAGAGAAGTACGACAAATGAATTTTCTACAGCAGGAGTAGTCAACCTTTTTATACCTACCGCCCACTTTTGTATCTCTGTTCGTAGTAAAGTTTTCTCTAACCGCCCACTGGTTCCACAGTAATAGTGATTTATAAAGTCGGGGACAAAACCCCTACCGCCCACCATGAAAGCTGGAACGCCCACTAGTGGGCGGTAGGGACCAGGTTGACTACCACTGATCTACAGTATCTTCTAATTTCTATTTATATCTATCTCTCTAGATATCTATGATATATATCTATATCATTTGTCTATCTATTTATCTATCTATCATCTATCATCAATTTATCATCTATCTACCATCTATCTCTCTAATTTCATAATTTTTATTTTCCTTTCTCACTTACTAATCCTATTTGTACAGCAAAATTGGCAGGGGGAGAGGAAATGCCTAACTTCTGGCATCTACAACATGTAATAGGATTTATGAATGAGAAAAACCACTGAAACGACATTTCATTTTCTCAGAACATTTTTTTTTAAAGCATTTGGATGGAAAAGAAGTGAAGAAATTATGCTCTTTTTAAGGGCAAGGGATTGGATCTGAAAACTGCAATATTGCTGCAATAATTTATTGGTCACCCTCTCCATTTTTTTTTTGTCTTAGGAGGAACAAAGTATGTTAGCAATGGAAGAGGAAGGTACAGTCCAGTTGCCACTTGAAGGACACTGCAGGTAAACTATTCAGAACTAATTGTGTTCCCTGTCAGTGAAGAAGTGAATCTTGGCTTCTCTTGATGCTTTAGAACCAAAAGAGATGCAATGCAGTTGTTTCATAACTGGATTGAGGATGAGTATATTTAACTATTTCCCCCATCCGTTTTTTCCAGTTAAACCACTATTAAAGTTATAAAAAATATTTCCCCTTTATCCAGCAGGATTTAAACCAAATTCTGAGATTTCTATTGAAATCCCCTCTCCCAGCTTTCATTCCATGCTAGAAGAAAGTATTTGCATCTCCTTTGATTATTATGATGATAACACTGGTGCAAAATTAAAAACTAGCAATTGATTATATATCTCCCAACTTATTTCTGGTTTGGCTCTTAAAAGTGCCTATTGATCTATATTTGGTAAAGCTGGATCATTTCTAGCCCAGTAAGGAAGCTGCCTTAATTTCAGAACTAGGCTCTTTCTACTTCATTATTGCCCATAGTGGCTCTGGGTGGCTCTCAACAAGAAGCCCCTGGAGGTGCCAGGGATCAAGCTGGGGGGTTTGCCATGTGAAAAGCAGATCCTTTGCCACTGAGAGATAGCTCTTTCTAATGGTGCACAGCCACTCAATTCTGAAGTGGGAAAGGAAATTCGGAGGGGATGTATGCACACCGGAGGGGATGTTGGTGACTCCTGAAAGAAACCACCTTTTACTGAACCCCTCGTGGTAACCAGGAAAATGGTATGGGGTCCAGGAAAATAGGTGTTTGAACAAAGGTGGCATCAATAGGGCAAGAAATAATCATTGAATGTTGTTGCCACTTTCTGAACTCAATCAGGAAATCCATTACATCTTCAGTTTGCAATTGAACCACTCCAAACTAGAGGGCAAATAATTCAATTCATTTGATCAAAAGTTTCAACTTGAAGAATGCTTTGACTGAATCTCCTTTGAAATAAATTGCCCACCTCATAAATTTCACACCATTCTAGGAGGTAATTTGAACATTAAACCTTAAAACAGACTGACACACTTCTTTGGATGCACTAAAACGGTAACATTGAGTAGTTTGAGACTCTGAGCATGCCAATTTTATTCTAGAGATGACCCATCTGTAATAAATATTTCTGATGAGATGGCAAAAACAGCTGTGTGGAAGACAATGTTGATATCATCAGAAAATGCCAAGGACAAGGAGTCCAGCTTTCCTGCTAAAAGGTTTTAAAATATTTTTATTTTATACAATCTTTAAAGTGGGGTTGGTTGACTAAATCAGTATATTGAGCTGAACAGGTTCCACTCTAGATCCCTTTTATTTCATAATTCATGCTAGTCAAGTATTTGTTTTGCTTAGCAAAGTAAAAGCACGATACATTTATTACTTAGATTTACATAATGTGATCATGGATGCATTCAATTGATTTTGGGGGGGGGGAACCCCAAAGAATAAATAATATAGTGTCATCTGAAGGAACAGTCTATAAAAGTGCACCCTAAATAAGTACACACTAAGCTATTGCACCAACATGCAGCTTCTATAACAGTGGTAGTGACTTTGTGGCCTTTCAGACGTTGCTGACCAACATCTTCAAGCAACCTTAGGGTCAAGATGGCCAATGACAAGGGATCCTGTAAACTCTAGTTTGGCAACCTCTTGTCATTAATAACTGCCCACGGTTTTAATAAAGATTTTACAGACCTTGGGATGTATACTGTAACTTAGGATTTGATCCTTTCTTTGCCGAAATGGTGAGAATTCCAAGAGAATTTTTCAGGATGTAGAAATGGAGGCTAGAACAAAATGTTGTGATGCATCTTTGCCCCCTTGAAAAAATGCTTCTATTCAGGGATCATGTGGGCGAACTTTGCTTCCCTCCAGAATACCATAAGCGAGAAGAAGCTCAGGCAAATATTTCTACCCCATTTCCCCTCTCTCTTCAATCCAAGTGGTTATTTGCACTGGGGATCACTGGACTGAGACAAGGATCTTCTCAGAAGAACTCATATTGAAGAACACATGTAAGATCTCTGGCACAGCAGTCTCTGGAAAGCTGCCGTGCCACCCACATGGATCCTGCTGGTCTGTTTGGACTAGCGTAAATCATCAAGATTCTAGCCTAGCTAGAATCACCCTGGTGATCAGTATAATCCCTTGACACAGACACAGATTTTCATGCCTCATACATTCAGAGTCCTCCATATGGGAAATTATCATACTAGAGGTGGGATATAAGTAATGTCTCATCTGTGCCCCCCTTTCCTTGTAAAACTACACAACAGAAGGCTTAGCACACTTCTCAGATGCATTCTTCATTCTGTCCATTTTTCTTTCTTGATGTTCTTGTCTCACAAAAAAAAGCTTGTTTCTCACAATATAATTATAGTAAAGCAGTAGGCATTTCATAGCCTTTATAGACTCTTAAAACTAGCACAAGAGACTGCTAATAATGCTAAAGGACCTCTTGCCTTATTCCTTATGATGGATCTGCTCAGTCCCTCCTGTCATTTTAAAACTGAGCTGAATTACTGGGTGCTACAGAGATTTTGGTGGATATAAGATGGTTCTCATATCAACCAGAATTGATCTATTTTCTGGTGTAATCTGATTGGGAAGGGTATTACAGACAATGTTTAAAAAAAACCAAAACCATCAAATAGCTTCTGCCTTCAGGTTTATAATCTAATTGATACAACACAGAGGAAAGGAGGAGTGAAGGGAGACAAGTAATGGCACTATTTCTTTTTAAAGTACACTGTGCTCCAGGGTGAGAACTTAATAAAATTGCTACCCCTAAATGTCAGGAAGAAAAGACCTAAAGAAGGTAGACTTTCCTGTCTGAATAGAATATCATAAATGAAAATGTAACATGCATATAACTAACAATTGAAAAGGGCCCTTCCTATAAGATGACTTCAAGTAGCTTACTTCTAAGTGATCAGAGCACAGAGGGATGGGCATAAGGGGCCCTCTCTCACTTTTTCTATCTTTCAAGGCTGCTGGACCTCTGGATAGGGTTGGGTTTCAAAAATTTTAGCAACTGGTTCTCTGCCCAGTTGCTGGGTGGGCACGGCCACAGTGGGCATGGCCTAGTCAGCCTCATGCACCATGGCCGTTTTCACCCTCCCCAGGCTCTGGAGGCTTTTTCGAGCCTCCGAGAGCATGAAAATGGCCACCTCGTGCTCTAGAGGCCCTCTGGAGGCATATTTTTTGCCCTCCCCAAGCCTCTGCTTGGCCCCTATGCTTACCAGGCATCCAAAATGGGCCACGTGGGGACTCCTGGGAGGGGCAGGGTGGGAGGGGCCAGCCAGGAGTGGGATTTACTGGTTCACTGAACCGGTCATTAAAAATGATAAAATTAGCTAACGGTGCAACTGAACCAGGTGAATCGGTAGCAGTCCACCCCTGCCTCTGGGTAAAAGGCAGATTTATTTGTGTGATAATCTCTGTATAGACTGTTGAGGTCAGTGCAGTCTTGTTTAACTACTGTTCCCTCAGTTACTATTCCTTCTGGATTAACATGATTTTCTACTTGATTGTTCCATTACCACATTCCTACCATAAGCTCCCCTTCCTAATCTCTAGAAGCTGATTTCCCAAAGGTAAGATCCTTTCCCCAAACCTTTGTCTTGATTGTTACTGTGTGGTATCTTTTGAAATGTTCACAAACATTCTGTGACTAAATTTTGGGGAGATAAAATGCATTTCAAAAGGATACAAAAAACACATTTGGAAAACTGTGTGAATGCACTCTGCTTCATTTTACCCAATATCGGGCATAACCCTGACACATGAAACTTGGAAGAGATACTGGTTTTAGCCACAATCCTTCATTTTAATAAAGTAGCAGGAATGCAAAACGTCAGATTGAGTCTTGGTATTTGTCACCCCAAAATAGCATGCTGCTTTTGCCATACCTCCTTCTCCCTCAGCAGCATAAACAAGATGATATGTCCATGGTTGAGATTAATTCATACATTCCATTGGGTGAGGTGCTGCAACAGCATAATTTCAGACCAGGATCAGCCTCATGCTGCAATCAACATGGTCACTGGTGGGTTTTTTTTTTTCATGAAGGGAAGAATGCATTTGGGCAGTCATGTTTCTTTTTTTCCCCAAAAGTAAGGATGGGAAGAGAAGCAGACAGCTCTTGGTGCCATACTGCTTTCATTCCCTCTCTTCACCACCATCATTACCATTCACAAACATAAAAAACTCAAAACAATATTCATCTCCCATCTAATGCTTTCATGCTGTAACTGTCTGGAAAATAGGCTGAAAAATAGCCCCCAGTCCCCAACAGATGCCCATCTTGACTCTAGGTGAATAGCTGTGGTCCAAGACTACCTTGGATGAAAGGTAGACTCACACCCAACTAACTTTTGTGCCATTTTGATCCTTGATGGAGAATGCCACCACCATACTTTGCCATATATTCATTCAAATTTATAGCAGTCCTTGTCATCACTCAGAAAGAAGAAAGACACAATATAGTCAGGAACACAGGTGTTTCATGAGATAAATCTAAAACAGTATGCAGAACACACAAAAAGAAAAAAGGCAGGGAAAAAGGGAAACCCCTTATATTTAGAGCAACCAATCATAGCGTAGATTGCCTCATGCATGAGTCAGCACTTTCTAACTTATCAACTACAACTGTGTCTTCTGACATTGTACTCTTTACTGTTCCAGCTACTAAATTCAATATCCTCAAAGTAGGCTTGAATTATATTATTTATTGTGCAAATACAGAATGAATAAGCTTTCGAATAAGGCTTCCTGCTTACGTTGTGTTGTAAATATTGCACATCTATTTTTTTTTCATCCCCACTCCCAACAATATATTTTTTCTTAATGTTGCATTCAATTATTAAACGATAGAAAGCATTTTGCACCTGTACATATTGACTGATTGACACTTTTGATCCCACCTGTCAAATGGTCATGACAATAAATGCTGATAATAATAATGCAAATAAATTGGATGAAGTTCTCTTGTTTCTGCAAAAAAATACCTTGTCAATTGTTATTTGCACGAGACATTTTCATTGCCGTTTGACCCTCATGCAATGTACTTTATCCTTTTTTTGTCCTTGTGCATGTAGATTTGTATGTCAATTTTGTAATATCTCTGTTGCCTCCTTCCTTACTGATCTGTGATGTTGACAGTTTTCTTTGTAACCATAGTGTAGCATGAGAGCATAGCCTGATAGCATGAGGGCTGGGGGGAAACGAGCTGCTTCACTTACTCAGTCCCCAAAATGAGGCATTGTTCAACTTATTTCTTTCTCTCTTCTTCCCAAACTAGTACTGAAGGCCGACGAGAGAAGAAAGCTGACTCAGGGAAAGGTGTGGATCGTGAGACTTGTCTGTGACTTGCTCTTCAGTGTGTTTGTTTAAAAAAAAACAAGAGAAATGCAGGAGTACCGCAATCATTAATGTTCCAGATTTGATTGCCCCCTTGTACATCTTGTGCATCATCTCACAGTAGCACTGGTATAATGTAAGTCGTGCAGTATGTGCTTCAGTTCATTGCCTGCTCTTTGGTTCTGGCCAAAGCAATGCAGAAAATCGGGTTAGCCAATGAAACCTTGTTAGGTCTCCACAGTTCAAACCCTTGGGATATGTGAACTAGTGTTTCCATTCCAACCTCTCTGTAGAGTTGGGCATATTTTCCTACTTTGCCTATGTGACTTATTTCCATAGCTTTTCCATACCAGAAGAAAACAAAGCAAAACAAGAACAAAAAAAAAACTGGAAATAATCTTTATTCATCTGAATAAAAGATTTAGTTATTGAATCCATATTCCTACAATTGAAAAATTGTATACTTGGGGCCAATTGTTTCAGAAACCTAAAAGTAACAAAGAAAAAATCATTTTTGGAGCTATTTTTCAACAATAAGTGCTTTAATCCTCCAAACTGATAACATTCTAATGAGTTACCTACCCCCAAGTTTAAAATCATGACTTGTATGTGTGGGCGTATGATTGTATGTGTGGGTGTGTGATTTACAGGATGAGACATATTTGTGCAATTTCCTTGATTTAATACTGGATATTTAATATTTAAATTTATATATAACTGGAAAAATAAAACAGTATAATATAATATAAAGATATATAGAATATAGTTAACATTCTCTCATCTTGTTTGGAAAAAAAGCCACATCCATCGATGTGCACTATCCGTACAATATTTGTTGTGAATGCAAGCTGTTACTATTGTATCTTATATTGTACTCTACTAAATGTTGCAGTGGTAAGTCCAACAGCTGAATTGTGGAGATAAATAATACTTATTTTTTCTCTAACTTTCTGGATTATAATCCTTGACAGAAATTATCAGTAAAAATGATCCAGAGTAATCAATAGGGCAATTGCATCTAATTTCCCCTCAAGTGCATGTTTCCAGGCACAATCCATCCATAGTTAAATTTTTAAGACCGATTCATTTCAGGTTAATTGGTCAAGCATGTATTTTTTTTACACCAATGGGACCAAGGCGTGATTTGACTGTAATTTCATTTATTTCCCATTGCTAATTAAGTTTGAAGTCAGATTCCTAATATGAAATAAAAGTGTTAACATTTATGGATATGGCTGTTACTGATCAGGTCTCCGTTCTGCACAAATGTATGTTCAGTCTTTCTTCATAGTTTCATGTATTTGGAATCCACACTCTCTGTAGAAGCCATATAATATTATTATTGTCTTGAATATTTATGATAACCAAACTACATATTTTCACCCTAGAAAACAATTTCAAGCATGTGCATGTGCTGGACAGCTTCCCATTCTTGGCCATTTTCAGCTGTGGTCAAATGTAGCCATGCCAAGTATGGAGTCCTAGTTTTAGTAGTGTGCCTGGGCACAATTTCCTTAGGGCACTCTCACCATAATGATTCTCCCCATAGCCAAACCCATTAGTTGCTCATGTTTGGAGTTTGCACAAGCAACCTGTGGTTGCATATTCGTGAAGGAGGCTGCGAGACTGGAGGTTTTTTTTTTTTTCAGTCTAGCTGGTTGGCCAATCTGTAGAAGAAAATGGTCTCATTACCTGAAGGCAGATGGGAAAAGTAAAAAAATGCCCCAAGCACCTGTGAGAATGAATGTGTTGTGAGTAAAATAAAAGGGCAATATCAAACATTTTTTTAAAAAGTTTATATATTTTTAGCTTTTTTGTGGGGAGGACGTGAACAAAAGATCAGATCTTACAAGCTCACCAGTGGTTTCAAGTATCAGGAAAATATACCTATAAGATTTCAACATTCTGGCTTTTTCAAGTTCCAAGTTGCTGCTAACATGGGAAGAATCCTCAGCTGAGTTCTGCTGCCAGATATGGTAACAGCTGTGAGCAGCAAGGCTTGCATAGCTAGAAGAGAATAAGGAGGCAGAATCAGTGATAAGAACTAGCCCCGATTCTTGTTTGCTAATCAGGGACCTGGAAAGATTGCAGTTGTTGAACTGACTTCTCAATTGAAATGTTTGAGTGGGTGCCATACACGAAGTTAGGTCTGTGCAAGAAACAAATAGAAATCTTTAAATGAAGCATTTGTGCCTGTTTCTCTTCAAAGGATCATAAACTTCAAAGCATATACAGTACATGATGACAGGAACATAGGACCAAAGAATAGGGATTTTCCAGGACAGAAAAAAAGGCATAGTTCTTTTTACAATTTGGAAATGGCCTTTTTAGCATGCCTTTTAAACACAGTCTGTGTATGGAAGGCTTCCCCCTTCTGTACAACCTCCCACCCCATTAGATCCACTTAATGGGTCCAAGCAGCAGCAATATAGATTCTGGTCTTTCCTGTAGAACAGAGGTTGGGAACTATAGCCCCTTTTATGACTTGTAGTCTAGACTTCAATTCCCAGAATTCCTGAGCATGGCTGGTTCAGGAATTCTGGGAGTTGAAGTCCACAAGTCATAAAAAGGCCATAATTTGCCATCCTTGTTGTAGAACATCTGCTATGGTTGTAGTCAAATGCACCCACCATCTTTAGTTTTTTTTTTTCTCTTGCCTGTTCAAGTAGGAAATCTGTGGTGTTAATTCCACCTTGCGGATGGAAAAACCAAGCTTAAGGAGCCAAGGCCTTGCCGTAGACATTTCTCTTCTATCATCAGCTAAAAGAGAATGTATTCTTGCCTTTGGCAACAAAGTTGTAGCTTTAAGAGCCATGTGTGTCAGATTCACAGCATCCATTCAATTGCAGGAGCTTGGGAATGGCTGCATTGAGAAATGGGCCTCATCCATCTGCACAGGCTACACTTTTGTGCGTGATAGCAGAGTAAGAGTTCTAGGCTACTCAATTCCTATGCCTTGTGCTTTGAACACATTATCACAGCAGCTGCTTTTGTGCCAAAAGTAGGCAAAATTAGATATACATAATGAAAAGCATTGCTTCTGAAGTTATTTTTGATGCCCAGTATTAGCAGGCTCTCGGTGTTGTCTAAATTCCTCAAATTCATGTTATACAAATGATAAATTCAAAGAAAAAAAAAACCACATTGACTAAAATGTATGGATAAATTTAGATAGTAGTATGACTCTGATGAGATTAAAATGCTTTGTCATTGTGTACTGGACAATCCCTTGTGACATTCCAAGTGAGTCGCTTAATAGCCATGCAACGCAGAGTGGTCCATGAAGAGAGACTGCTGGTAATTTTTTTTTTTAAATGCTAATGAGCAGAACAGTCTGCTCAGCTTTCTGGACACTAAAAATTCATGGACTGATTTATTCTGCAGTATTGCTGTTCAATATTTCGGAGGGCTCTTTTTTAAAACAGATATCCTGTTTTTTGTGTATCAATCTCAACATTTTCAAATCATAATAAGAGAGTAAAATGCAACTGGCAGTAGCATATTTACTTTTAATTTCCCATTTCCAGATCAAACTGCTTAATTTCTTGGATGTAATTTATTAAAATGTTTTAAGTGTAAACATGAATAGCGTATTGTTTTTTCATGACTCAAGAAATGTTATCCAGAAATAAATATTTATCCTAACTGTTCTTCCTATTTAACAGGCCTACGTTTATGGCTTGTGATGCAGGCAAAGTACATTGTCATTAATCTTTTCCACAAACACAAATAAGATTTTATACAAGGATTTATCCAACATGCACAGCTAATCAGCACTCTCTCCTGTGACCATTGCAACAGTGAGTTGGTGCTAGCTAATCCTGGTCTCAGGCCTCTCTTATAGAAAACATGCAAACTTTAGATACTGCAATTCTCTAGATCACGATTCAAATATTAACATTCTTTATTGAGCCCTGCCACAATCCTAAGAGGTTCATTGTGCTATTTCATGTCTAAATCAGTACAAGATGCTTTAACAGTATCTATCAGATTTTAGCTACTCTCCAAAAAGCTAATCAAGGTTATACTAGATGAGTCATTGGATGGGAGGTACCAAGATTTTTTTTAAAAAAATTGAGGAGATAACGGCAAACCACTTCCATCTTGTTGTCAAGAAAACTATATGAATATATGAAGCCACCAGAAGTCGAGTTCAAGTTGGAGAGTTTATTTGCTGTAGAGTACCATTAACCATAACTACATTGATGAATTCTACACATTTGAACTGATATGAAATTACGCCGAAGCCTATTTTTGATTCTGTTTGCAACTCACCCTAGGATTTTTTAAAAAATGTAAGATTGTGTATATTATATCTAAATTAGGGATGAGCAATGAGAGAGGAAGACTAAAGCTTGGTTTAGACTTCTCTGTTACCCCATGTATGTACTTATCATTCAGAGAGGGTTGCATGGTTGTTGCATTAGCACTTCTATAAATGTTAATATCATTTGAATGTGCCTTGCCTTCCAAGAGGAAGTTGAATCAATCAATCAGCATGCAGGATTTGCATCTCCACATAGTTCAGATTTAGGAGCTGCCTAGCTGTCTCAACAATTCAGCATAAACAACAGTCGTCCACATATCCATCAGTCCCACAGCCCCAGCGATGTGTCGGGTTCTGAGTGAGTGCCAGACATGAGTAAATTCCCAGAGCCCGACAGTATGCACATCAGCATGTCTGCAACCATCTGCAACCTACACTTATCCATCAACCCCTTCTCAGGATAGGTATGTGTCAATGCTACATGCAGTTGCAGGCAAGTCTAAATCAAGCATTAAGAGAAATGGGGGTGTTAAATGTCCTTGAATTCCTATTTGTTCCCCACACAAAATGGCAAGAAACTAGGCTGCTAGAGTTCAGCAATCATGATCAGAGCAGGATGTGGCTCCAGGGATGAAGATTGTCCTTCTTGTTCCATACAATTACAAGCATGTAGAACTGCACACCAATATATGTAAATTCTTAAGAAAAGCCAATGTGAACCCATTGGGACTAATTCCTTACATATGTATTAGATGGTGTTATTCTTGGTGGAACTAAATCCGGTCTTTTTTTTTTTCACTGCAAGTTTACAACTCCATTTATGTTGGAGTAAATTCGATGGACTTCATGAATGATTGCCTGTTTCTACTTTAAAATTCAGGCATCTGTAGATTTTAAGTAGAGATAGCAGGAGGTATTTGAAAAGTGACAATGTAGGTTTGCTTCCTGGTGCAGAAACATGAGGATTGTGACATTTTATATCTGCTTTATTTAACAAGCTTCCTGCACAACTTTCACTTCAAAGAAATCAGAATACATTTTCTTTCTTTGCTGAATTTAAAATCTTTATGACATGTATCACAAAATGATTTTTGTTCTCCACATAGCTCTCCTCTCCCTTCCCTTGTCTACTTTGAATTCACACCTAATGTCACTGACAACTCACCATGCCAGAAAAAGTAAGATTTGACACTGAGTTACAGAATATAAAATACTCAAGAAACTTTGTTACATGATACTAAAAGGAACTGTCACAATTATGAAAAACTGCTAATATTCACTAAATTAATTTTTCCACTCATTAAAGAGACTCAAAGTACAATCCTATTAATTCCGCTTTTCCCAACATGGATGCCCTCCAAATGATCTCCAACTCTCAGAAGGGAAGCACAATTAATAAAACCATAATAAAAAGCAAATTAAAATAACATAAAATCATGATCAATTAAATTGAAACACTATGACTTGATGCCTGTTATGAAAATGTTAAAAAATGTAGGCCAGAGAATTTCCCAGAATTTAAGACCAACAGTGGATTGTACTCAAAATTGTTGCTACATTTGCGGCTGAGGGTAACAAATAAGGGCCTAGTCACGTTTTAGTCTTTGGTACTAGAAAATGATTTTATTGCATTACAGTTAAAATACCAACATTTGCAATGCAATTTATTTTAACAATCTCCACAGATTCCTTTTTAACCATAGTGAACTTTTAGAGGATTGTGTTAACAAATTACATTAATCCAATATGAATTTTATGCATAGAAATGTTCTCAAACCATGTTTTGCATCCCATTCTCATAAATTATATTACTCACCGTAACAGAGGGACTAGACTTTTATTGCTGTCTTCATGATTCCTATGTATGATGGGTACATATAATTATATCATACAGAGAACCAAACATGTACCACAGGTCTTACATGTGATATTAATTCAAATGAGGTATGATTAATACAGATACTAAATATCGGCAATCTGGTTCCAATTTCTGTGCTAATTCTCACCATGAGGCATCTAATCTCAGCTCCTCATTCTCAGTTTTGTGGAAGTCATGGGTGTTTTCTAGCGATTGTTTATGCATTAATGTGCATTTCAGGCAGATTAGACCTTCACGATCACCCAATCTGGAACCCACTGCAAGTAGTATCACTGGAAATGCTTCCTATGTCTGGGCTAATCATACAGGAAAAGCACTTTCCACTTGACTGGATATATGTCAGAGACAGGAAGTGTGAGAACATCTGGTATAGCAAGCATATAGAAAGCAGAAGGAAGAGAACTGGATGCTTACTAGGCTCCAACAGCCTGAATAAAATCCCTGAGGCACCCAGATGTAGCCACTCATACCTCCACTCTGCTTAAGAGTTTGATGCACAAACCAAACACCTGTTGTTTTTTTCCCCCCCAGTGTCCTGCCATTCTCAAGGTTGAAGCCTGGCATCATTCACTGGAACAGATTCATTGAAGCCCTTGGTGAGCTGGCTCTGGCCCCTGCCTCCCAACTGCCCAAAAGGAATAATTCAAGTAGCTGGTATTTTCATTGTTAGGTTATTGTCAATTGCAGCAATATTGGAAGTAGTCTGACTTGCTGGTTCTGGAGTGTCTCCTGGAATTTTTCCCCAAATGTTCAAGATAGAAAAACCATTTTAATGTTCTTTCCTTTTCCACCTATTTGGAGGCATATTCCTAGAAAATGGCCATCTTGACTTTAAAGAAGTTGGAAGCTTCTAGGGCAGGATGATCTTCCCTCTCTGTTTAAGCAAGAAGCTACTTGCAAAACTCTCCTATCACAGATTGATTTGTCTATATCAGCTACTGTTTATTTTGGTAGAAATCCACATATTTGGAGAGAGCTGCCATACAAGTTTAGTTAAAGAAACATATGTAAAACTGATACTTATCAAAATGCTAACTTTTCACCTAAAATCAATAGAGAACTCAAGCAGAAATTAAAGTATGTTTTCCCTAGTTTGTAATAAACTTCTGATGAGCCTAGATTATGTATGCCTTGTTTCAGAAGAACAAAAGTTCCATATAGAAATTATTAAGGCAGATTTCTGCACCCAAGACAATGGTTGCTTACTGCAAGGAAACATTTTAAAAACACTATTATGCAAAAATAGCCCTTGAAGGAAAAAAAAAAAAAGATTGGAGCAGCTCTGCAGGAACAAGGGAGCTCTGCAGTTCTTTGGTTTGTGCTCAGTGGATCCCTGCAGATAACTGCAGAAAGAAAGAAAAAAAATCATGTTTTCTTCATTCAAGTGTCCGCGCAAATTAAACTGATTGTGTCATCCAATGAAATATGGGACAATTTACAAGAAAAGTGCTCTTAAAACTTCAGAAGTTGACCAGCTTCGCATAGATAAGGTACTCCCAATGTTATGGCAATTTAAAACAATGTTTGATAAAATTACTCATGTGATGGTAAATGTGGTTGTGGGCATGTCCTTTGATTCCATGATCTTTATCTGTATACCACTGAAAAAAGAAAAAGAAAAATATTGATTATAAGTAGCCCCTGTCACTGGAACACTGCAAGAATTCAGAATGCCTTTTGCTTTGCATCAGAGCAAATGACAGTCTATTACTTGGGATGATAAAACATACAAGAAAAACAGCGCTTTTTATGCCGCTGAAACCAGAATGTAGTGAAAACATTTAAAGTTGATTCTGTTTGTTTGTTTGTTACAGGCTAAAAATGGTAAATCTTAATTTTAATTTGCAGTAAAAATTAACAGGATTTCTTCAACTATGGATCGTTTCACATTTTGTAAATTTCACAGATAAAAAGTTCCATTGAAATCAAGGGGTCATCATATGATAATCATGATAATGGTCAACATCTAATATTTATGCATACTGAAAAGGGCAGAAGACAAGATAATACTTGAGGGTGGGGTAGGGAAAGAGGGAAGGAAAATACTGTGTTCCCTTTCCTTCTGAAAGGGAAGGGGGTTAGGGAGGCTTTTCTTCCAGATACTACATAACATAAAACCACTGCCTGAGAACTGATTGAAATCTTCTCCATGCTGGAAACCCATTCTTGCCATATATAAGTTATGGATACAGATCTTTTAGTTTACCTTGGCCATATGAATCCTCAAAATGTAATTCCTGCCCTAAGCTTAGCATCCAGAGCAAAAAGAAACCACAACTAATCATCACTATTTTGAGCTGGGGAACTGAGCCTAGTTTTAAAAGTGTCCTATTGGGATGAGGGAAGCTAGAAGTGGATGAGGTTGCCCACCTCAACAGGTCCATGCACTATTTATGCCAGAGGCAGTGCTATACAAAGAGGCGCTTGAGGCAAGAGTAGGTTCCTTCCCATCCAAAAAAAGGATGTGCTACACTACACCTTTTTTCGGGTACTAGAAACTAGCATGTTGGCATTACTCACTGGGATAGGGGGAGCAGATCTGAGCTAAGAAGACCTCCAAATAAGGAGCCTCTGTGGCGCAGTGGTTAGAGTGCAGTACTGCAGGCTACTTCTGCTAACTGCTGGCTGCCTGTAATTTGGCAGATCGAATCCCACCAGGCTCAAGGTTGACTCAGCCTTCTGTACTTCCAAGGTGGGTAAAATAAGGACCCAGATTGTTGGGGGCAATATGCTAACTAGAGAGGGCTGTAAAGTACTATAAAGTGGTATATAAGTCTAAGTGCTGTTGCTATTGCTAAATGGCAGTCAATTACTAAAGATTCCCTGTTTCTTTGCTACAGATTTTTGTAGCCCAGATCTGCTCACCCTAGATTAGACCAGAAAGAAATTTGAGAGATTATACACATTCTTTGTAGAAAAGCTGAGAGTTGGTAATACACACATGCTGTGGACGTTGGGTTAGTGTTAAACTCCAATTAGGAATGGAACAATATATGAGAGCACTCTTACAGATAACACTACTATGGTGTAGATAGTATTAGCACAACTATGCCAGAATCTAATTGAAGGCCTGGCCAAATATCCCTCATCCACTTTTATGGATATATTCCTCTCCAGTGTAATGGAACATTGGTGGGTTGGATTCCAAGGAAGGAGGGGTGCATTTCAGAGGAGTAGAGACAACTCATTTCAGATATTTTGGGTGTGAGAAAGAAGATGAAGACACCCTCTCTCTCATAGAGAGTAGACTGCTTTAGCTTGGCAAGATTCTACCTATAGGCATGGATCGATAAATAAATCTTCTTAGAAAAATCACTATGTATCCTTTGATGCCTGACATCTGCAACTTTCAATGATAGGTAAGGACATTTGGGAGGAAATGGGGTTTGTGTAACCATAGCAACAGTTTAGTTGCTCTCATCAGGAAGCCCTTTGTGTGCATGCAGCACCCACAATCACCAAGTACCAATGTCCCCTACATTCCACAGTGCTTCACAAGCTCTCTATTCTGCCTGGTTTCTCTTGAAAGGACATTTAAAAGAAAAATAAATCAAGTAACTATATTTTCTAGGGCTGTAGTTATTTAGAAGAGTATATCTCGGGTACTAGGAACTAGCATGTTTGCATTACTCACTGGGATAGGGGGAGCAGATCTGAGCTAAGAAGACCTCCAAATAAGGAGCCTCTGTGGCGCAGTGGTTAGAATGCTGTATTGCAGGCTACTTCTGCTGACTGGTGGCTGCCTGTAATTTGGCAGATCGAATCCCACCAGGCTCAAGGTTGACTCAGCCTTCCGTCCTTCCAAGGTGGGTAAAATGAGGACCCAATCCCCTCAAATTCTCCACCACCACCCCAATTCTACTGATATAAACATCCTGAGGAACTAACTTACGAACATCCTGAGAAACTAACTTACTTTCTGATAATGAGCATTGATCATGCTCATTATTGAACCCATTCTGAGCATGGGTAAGTTTCTTCTTGGTGAATGTATCCATCATATATTCTCAAGTCTCTTACCTTAGTTAGTACCTCTCAGTAGCAGGAAAACTAAATCAGTGCTGCTTAAAAGGGGGGCGGGAAACCCTTTGCTATCTACCTTGTATCTTTTCCCTTCCCAAATGCTCAGAAATATATTATTGATGCTGCTGCTGCATATAATCGGGGCAAATGAAGCCAACTCTTCACTTTAAAGGAAGTGTGCATGCATCTTTTTCTTACAATGTCATATTTTGTATGATATGCATATCTCCTTTTACGAACTTAGCCTCCTCCTCTTATACAGATCCTTGACTTATGGCCAGTTGCTTAGTGACCATTCAAAGTCAAATTGACACACACCCCCATAGGGAATTATGATCTGGTTCCAAAGTTACAATGGTCACCTGCGGTCACATGACTGCATTTTGGGTGCTTGAGAACTGGTCCACATTTATGGTCATTTGCAGCACGATCACATGATTTACGATGCAATTTACGATGTTTTTGCCAAAAACTGGCATTTATTCCTGGTTTTCAGCAAAAATGCCCCATAACAAACCATGGGTTCACTTAACAACTGCATTGTTGGCTTAATGATCATGGTGATTCACTTAATAACCACTGTCATGAAATCAAGTCGTCATGGGACTTATAATCTGCTTTATGACTATCAGGACTTATAGTGGGCAGGCTCAATTAAAATTGTAAGTTGAGGGCTACCTCTATTCATTTCTTCACTGAGAATGCAAACCAACATGTATGCTAAGTTTCAGTGAATCCCTTCACATACCATTGCTTGGAAATCCACCTGTGCGTCAACCAGAGCTTTTGAAATCTGGGCTGCTTGTTGAAAATGAACGTTATCTAGTAAGTAAGAACAGACAAACGGTCACAATAAAAGCAGACTGTTACTTAGAAGGAAAGAAAGAAGGGAGAACTCATCACAGAGCTTTACTAGAAATTTACCAGATGTGTACAAGCAAGTCCTCAAGGCCGTTGCTTTTTTTGATTTTGTTTTGTTACTAGTAGATGTATGACCAGTAAGATCTAACTCTGCTTACCATCTGCTGTTCCATGGATTAGGAGATAGTCAACCATTTGGAAGTTTTCTGCTCTGGCCATAACTGTAGAGTTCTAAAATGTAAATGTAAACAAACAATATAATCCTCTGTGTGAGTGACTCAAATACACATTAATGTAACAAACTGCTATTTTAACTCAAAAGGAAAATAAAGTCTGTCTGTCTGTATGACCTTGCTATTCATACAGCATTCATAAATGTGAAAACCTCTCTGCACCTGTCATGAAGATGTCCTTAAGCTGACCTCAGAATGCAACCGATGTACCTTTTCTCTCTAAAGGGCTGCTGAGGACCGTTCACTAAGATCCAAAATTCTTCACCAGCAATGAAAATGAAAGGTTCAACTCTCATCACCAATATCCAAAGGCAGAACTCTGATGGAAAAATGACACTTCTGAATCTTATTTTATTTTCTGAGAACAGAAATGGAATGGTTGTGGGTTCACTTAGAGACGTTTATAGAAATAAGCTTTTTAACTTGCAAAACTGATGTTCTAATTACTGCACCAGGATCTTAATGGAAAAATATAACTTCTTCATTTATCTAAATGGCTGGACAAGTACCGAACATTTCTGGATAACTAAAGGAATAGCATAAAAGCCACTGCTGCTCGTGCTCTGAAGATAAATTGCAAAACATTAATCTAAATAAGTGGGAGTAACACATTGCATGAACCAAAACATAACTTACAGGAAATTACTTCCCCACTGATACTCATTGGTAAAAAGAGCTCTCTGCTATGTATGCTACTAATCATCCAGAGTCTTAGTACCTGTTAAAGCAATCTGTATAAAAATGTTCTGTAAATTTTAAAATTTATCTTGCATATATATACCATGCCCACGGATCAGCGGCAGCCATTGTGTTCAACCCTGCAAAGCTGTGTGTGCATGTGTTTGTGAAAGCTCACATTCCACTTGCCAACCTTGTGTTGACAGCACAGGCTTCTAGCTTAGGGGAATAAACAGAAATAACTCATGTCTGTTGATCCCTTTTTGTGATTAGTGCCATCAAGGTAACCACAACTTGCTGCTTTTCAGCAGGAAAACAACTCAGCTTCTCACATGCAGAGAGTAGATGTGTAAAACTAAAGTATGACACTGCAGAAAGTTGAACACTGCATTTCCCTGTGATTCTCCATGGCTGCTCTTTGGGACTTGCAGTGCTCAGCATGGATGCTCTATGTGGAGTCCAGTGACAATCAAGAAAGAGATAACCTATGCTCTATTTTGATAGCTCTTCGTTTTCCAGGAAAACAGACCTGATTTTTTTTCACCCTTCAATGGTTCAATTTGTTGGCTGTGAACAATGGGCAGAGGGGAAATAAGTTTTGAATATAATTTATTGCCAAGAATTAAGACTAGACGAAAATGGAATCACCATTTGTTGATGATCCAAACTCTGTCAAGGACCTTGAAGTACTCATCTCTAATAATCTAAGTGCTAGAATCCACTGCAACTACATAGCCAAAAAGGCATTAAGAGTTGTTAACCTAATCCTACGTAGCTTTTTCTCTGGTAATATCACACCACTAACTCGAGCATACGAAACATTTGCTAGACCAATACTTGAATACAGCTCATCAGTCCGGAACCTGCATTACGTATCTGATATTAACACAGTTGAGAAATGCCATCAGACTTGAAATTCTAGACCTAGAAAACCTAGAACTACACCACCTTTGGTCCGATCTAAGTATAGTGTATAAAATCATAATTGCAATGTCCTACCTTGTCAATGAATACTTCAACTTCAACCATAACAATACAAGAACAAACAATAGATACAAACTCAAGGTTAATTGCACCAAACTTGATTGCAGGAAATACGATTTCAGCAACAGAGTGGTCAATGTCTGGAATACTCTACCTGACTCTGTGGCTTCTTCCCCGAACCCCAAAAACTTTAACCTTAGACTTTCTACTATTGACCTCACCCCTTTCCTGAGAGGTCTGTAGAGGGTGTCCATAAGTGCACCAACATGCCTACCCTTCCTGTCCTATTGTTTCTTTTTATTTTTCTTATATGTATCCATTTCATGTATTCATAACTATGTTTATACTTATATATATTATGTTATAATCGCTTGACAAATAAATAAATAAAATAAAAATAAACCATCCTCAACTGCTCTTTATTAAGCCATATTTGCCTAATTCTTATTGAATGAATCTTTACAAGGGAGAATCTGCCTCAGGGCTCTCACCCATACAGCCAAGAAATAGGCTTCAGGGAGCTTTTTCAGCCAAGGCAAGGCAACCTGTGTCTTTTCATGTCAGTCCAGCGGTAGAAATGCCCTCTGCTCCCCTTTAACACTAAGGCCACAGCAAGGAGCGCTCGCTTTGTGAAAAGATCAAACAGCAGTCAAAATTTTACCACCACTCAATAAACAAGTTAATATTTGGCTGGAATCTGAAGGTCTCTCTCCCTTTGGCATATTTTTTGGATAATAGAATAAATGTCATACCAGTACAAGATGGCATATTTACAAAATTGTACCCTGTTTTGCATAACCTAATGATGCAGCAGTTCTTGAGGAATGAACATTTCAAATCTGCTAAGAGAAGATTGCCAAATCTATGACTGCTTCGAATACTTGCCAACAGCATATCAAATTCAGAGAGATCTGCAAAACAACCTCTTTCACAAGTTTAACAGTCTCCCCCCACCTCCAGTGCACGGTCTTCTGGCAGCACATGACAGCTACTATCTGCATCACCCTTCATTCCCACCCCTCAAGTCATCAATTCAGCCCTCCCCCCTCCCCTTGCACATGTCAGTCTGGTTTCTTTCAGGCCTTCTCTTGATCTTCCTTTGGGGGAACTGTTCAGTTTTAGGGCTCATCTCTCTCTCTGGCTTAAAATCTCTTCTAGTTTGCAATCTGGAGACACTTGTGGAGCGACTTGCCCACAATACACTTGGCATTATTCTTACTAGGCTTAATGCATCCAGGTCTCCATCTTGTTCTATTTTACAACACTTGTTCCAATGCTGAACACCACAGTACAACATTCTGCAATGTTGAACAAAGCACAAGGCTCTGACCTGGGGCTGCTTCACACACCTTCATCACCTGATGACAGCCATATCAAGGGAGGATATTTAAAGGCAAGGCCTCAGTCCAATGTGATAATTGGGCTGATTGTAGCACCAATGCCATCTCACAATCTCTGGTCACAATGAATCCCTTTGTATGTTCACATGTTCAGCGACTGGGCAATTCCCTGAACTGAAGTACATGCTTGGGTAAAATAGACACCAGTGTGTTGCATCCTCAATGATAGTTGCGGGTAATGTGTGATGCTGATGCCCCAATTGGTATGATCAGCCTTTGAACAGAAATCACTTGCCATGAGAAGACAGACACTGTAGGTTCTGATTTAAACTGGGTCTCACAAAATCAGCATTCTTAAATGGTGGGTCAGTATTACACACCACTGTGAAATGGACAGCTTGCCTGCAGCCTTTATATTCACAACGATTGGGAGTGTGAATTCCAGCCAGCATGGTTTTATTTCCTTGAGAAAATAAGTAGAAATTTTTGGAAGGGCAATCAAGTACATGACCATCCATTTAATAGCAACATAGGGAATGTACTTCTCAACTTGAAGAAAACAAGACAAAATTCTGTAAATTCTGCCTATACAATTATCCATCCTAGGAAGGTTTTTGCACCATAAAAAATGAATTAATGAACTTCTGGCACTGTTACAGTTGATTCTGTAGATTCTACACTGAGCTGACTGCCTTTGGGAGGATTTTTGGTGGAAGGAAAGAAGGAAATATCAGGATCATTGAAACTGAGGATATTCTGAGGAGGGTTTTTTATGTTTTTTGTAGTCAAGAAGGGGTGAAAACTGTGCAATTCATTGTTCCATGATAAAAAGAAAACTTGGGCCACTTAAAGGGGAGAAATCTACTCCAAATAATACCTTAAACCAAGAAGATTTTCATTCCTTCCTACTTATAACATGAATTGAATTAAACAGTTCTTCCCTGAGGGGATTTGCTCTTCCGTATCTCCATCTCTCCCTAACTTTCAAATTCTCCAATTTAATCCTCTGAGTAACACACTGGAAACCTTTAGCTTTTGGGTACTGGCAGTTTCAACGTGGACACTGCCAGCAATGAATGCCGTGCCAAGAGAAGTCGACTCCTGGCAAAAAGAAAGATTACACAGTCCTCTGGAGCCATCTGTGCTGTGAAGCTGCAGAGTGACATAGTGCACCCAGAGCACTAACATTTCAATCTGTAGAAAGTTAAGAGACTTCCAATTCCATAAGGGCTTTGTGGATCTGCTACTCTACAAAGCGATTTATCAGAATCCAAAGTTATTCAGCAAGCAACCTTCTTCCCCAAATATAACAAGCACGGATGGGTAGGGTAGAATAAAGATTTCATAACTAGTTGGATTTAAATTAAAAAGCTTTACTGAAAACCCAGACAACTTTTTAAAGTTTAAATCTCTCATAGAGCTGAAAGAAGGACACTAAGTCACCAAATGGCCAAACTGTGACTCCAGAGTTTTACCCCTGGGGACTGTAACAATTTCTTTCGTAACTTGATCACAACAATGGAAGAACCCTCCTGGACAGGACCAGGCCAAATGTACCTCACAACAATCTTTGAGTCAACTGCTTGAAGGAAAATCACAGAGGGCATGGAGCTAATAGCTGCTGCCTACATTTGATCCCTATTTAAAAGTAGCCTATCTATAATTCAGGAGGTAGCTTTTAAAATGAGGACTTTGAAAGCCACTTCAAAAAAATAATAAATAACAGGGAACAGCACCACTGAGGGCAGGGAGTTTCGACAATTAATTATGAATGTGTAAACAAGTTCTTTCTTTTTCTAGTCCCAAATTTCCCCACATGTTCTTTCATGCCATGATTCTCTTCCTTCTAAGAGGGGGTGGGGGGGAGGGAAGACTGTTCAAATTTTTTTTACATTATGCATGACTTTCAACACTTCACCCATCATGTTTTTTTTCTTTCTCATCTTCACACCAAGCTTTTTGTTTTGCTTTTTAGAGACAACCATAGGCGACTACAGTAAATGAGGACCTTCAAATACAAGCTGCACATTTTACACCACGATATACATATCATTGCTAATTGCATCCCATCAATTGTTTTGAATGTCCTTTTCTTTGCCTTTTTTTAGCTTGCAGAACTTGTAGTACTATTTCTGAGAGGTGTAGTCAAGAGTAGTCAGATTATAGAATTCTACAGTGACTTTTATGAAAACATAAAGCTTTCCCCTGTCCAGTGGTATTTGCCTGTAGGGGGTGGAGCTCATCTCCATTTCGTAACTAAAGGAGCCAGCTTTGTCTGAAGACATTTCCGTGGTCATGTGGCCAGCATGAGGCACACAGAATGTTGTTACCTTCCCACCAAAGCAGTACCTATTTATTTATTCCCAGTTCCATGTCCATGGAGATTCTCGGTCATCCAGGTCATGGTTGTCTCAAAGGTGCTTTTTCAGGAGGCAACTGGACTTGGGGGGGGGGGGGGGNTTGGGGGGGGGGGTTTGGATAAGAAAGTTCAGTTGCCTCCTGAAAAAGCACCTTTGAGACAACCATGACCTGGATGACTGAGAATCTCCACAGACTTTTAGCTGTGCACTTTGGGGTGAATACCCTCGAATCGTATATGTATCGTATATGTGTGGATTTCCAGAAAAATTGAAAACTACAGGAACCATTTATGCTTCAGTTTGAGATACAGACAACACAGACTCATCCCCAACAGCCTGTGCCTGTCTTCAACAATGAAGGGACACAGGGTAGAAAACATCATGTAGTCAACAAGGCTCCACACCCATCATGTAGTCAACAAGGCTCTGCACTACTCAGGTGACCTTGAGGACACAGATAAACCTCCAAGTGGCCTCAGCGATTCTCTAAAAAGAGTGCAAATGACCAACTGTCTGCAAGAAATATAAATCCTTCCATTCCCGACCATCCAGTCAGAACTGAAGAAGCTTCTTGGATGAGAAGTGAAACAGCTTCAAAGAAAAAACAAGAAAATCCAGTTGCCTCTTGAAAAAAGCACCTTTGGGACTCCCAGTTCCATGCCTTTGAACTGCTAGTTGGGCAGGAGCTGGGGCAGGAATGGGAGCTCCCCCTGTCATGTGGTTCTTGGGGCTCAAAAGGCCAACTTTCCAGTTGACAAGTCCAGCATCTTAACTGCTAGGCCACCATGCTTCCTGCACAATAGTGGCAGTTTTATTTCCTATCTAGGATGTGTAGATCTGAAGGGCAAAACCGACTAACTCATTTGGACTTACCCACAAACAAGATCCAGGCCACCTGAGATGACCCCATTCTGTCCTAAATATTTTGTGAAGTAGCCTGGACTGAATGAATGGAAGTGACCTTTTCTAGGTTTTAGCAGTGATGGAAATTGGGACCTGAATAGGTGAATCTGCAGAACTCCAGGTTAATTTATTTAATTGATTTGTACAGTTGCCCAATTTGGGCTTTTAAGAGTTGGGATTTGATTGTGGAGTGTATTTTTGAGTCAATTTTTGACTCCTGGTGACTCAAAGCCTCTGAACTTTCCTTGGCAAGGTTTTGGTTTTTTTGCCAGGACTGCGTCCGAGGGCTAAAGTCACTAGCCCAAGGTCTCCATCTGGCTTTGTGCTAAAGTAGAACTCACGAGTTTCCAGTTCAGGACGTTAATCACCACACCAAACTGGTTCTCAAATTTCAGAAATCCAGATTTATTTATTTATTTAAAAGATTTGTATGGCTTGCCCATCTTAGGTTTTTAGGTGCAAAAACAAATTATCTGGTCTTCAAGCTCTTATGATTATGGCTTTTATTTATTGGAAACATAGGCTTTTTTCTCCATAATTCACTCTTCTCTGTACAGCAGATGCCCAGTAGCAGCATTTGTTACATTGCTGCTACTTCATCAAGTAGCAACTTGAAGAGTAGAGATAGGACAACTTAGCAATTTTTTTCTCCCTTTGCCCACAGTGGGTTTTTTGACTAAAGTGCTCAGTATGTTAATTCAATTCCATATCTACTTCTACTTCAAAACAAGATATCTCCCACCCATTTTAGATCTCCCTTTCAGATATACACCCTCAATATGTACATGCATCCCATTCTTTTCTGCTTAGTTTCTGCACACTTCAACAGGTGTTCAAACACTGTGGATGTGTCAGAGCGCATGAATTTTTATTATGATGTAATGGAAAAATAAAAACAGCATGCTTAGAATCATAATTTACTATAAAGTTCTTTTTGGAGCAAAGGCATCATAAACATGATATTGAAGAAACAGAAACATCATGTACACAACATACTTGAGCACAAAATGTACAGATATGCATTGGCACGTAAAGACGCTGCAATAGCAGATATAATAGAAGATATGCTTGTTTAAGAGCAAGGTTAACAGAGATATATCTTGGGCTAATACCTCACTGCTCCTGGAGACTATGCCACCATTTCAATTGCAGTGCAAACTGCAAAAGTCAAAGAACAAATTCACTGCTTAAATCTGTTTTAGTGAAAAAACGCTGCAGATTAAGAAAGAGGGAAAAGATATTTTCATAAGTGTCTGGTCAGATCCATGAAACCACATTTTCGTATAAATGTGCCAAGTGATGCAATGTTAAATGGTATTATAATCTCTGGGTTATAATTAGTATTCAGATTACACTAAATGGTTGCCTAGATTACTGCAACTCAGAGATGGTAGAGTGTCTACAGAACCCAAATCTCTATACAAGGCTATATCAAATTGCATACCAAATTGAATTTCCCTAATAAAAAAACAGTTTTGCAAAAGTTATTTATAAATATTTATATTGTAATAGAGAACAGATGGAATCCATATTCCAAACAAATGCAGTCACCTAACCTCTACAGTATAGCAAAATACTGTAAATAATTTAGGAAACATCTGGAATATATTAGTAACACTCAACAGAAACTGTTAGAATATTTTTCACCTAGAATAACTATTGCTTCTGATATCCTTGATAAACTACCATATAACCACTTCTCTATAAGTAAGGAAGGGGGAGGGGGGAAACTGCTACCACAGCTTGCTTCTCATCTTCCCCACATATTCTTAGGACTTGGTGTGTGTAAGTGTGATCCAAAGTTGTAGAAGTGCAGGGAAGAAAGAAGTATGTGTGTGGAAGTCAGGTTCAGTAAGATTCAGCTTACATTGTTGTTTTATTTTTGTACAGTAAAAAGTGAAAGACATTTTCTTACCTCATAGAAATACAGGTTATCATTTTTTTCAGGCAAACCCATGTAGCGTTCAGTATATATAGAATCTAGGATGGAGGGAAGCACATAAAGAAGGCATTATGCAATATCAGAAGACTATGCTTGCTTATTTAACTCTGGTGTTCATTGGCATCTATTTACCAATATAGTGAGTGCTTTATTGTGCTAAGTTTCCCCCAAAATTTACTGTTTTCTTAATAATAGGCACTGGAGATAATCACATTTTAAAATATTCAGTATGCAGTTGTCCATAGCAACAGCATTATTAATTATTCTCAGCAACCTTATGCCAAAGTAATATTATTCTCTCATCAACTGGAAAGAAAATGGAACTTTTACTAAGTCTGCTTCTCTGGATGAATTGCAATAAACTAAGGATGCTATCAAAGCAGGGCTGTTTCTTTTAGGGTCATCAAACCATCAAAATAAACCATTGATTATTTCTTGATTCCCCCCCCCCTTAGCATATTGTTTGTTTACTTCATTTTAAGCATTTAAAAACAAATAATTCTCAAACAAAGAGATATTGTGTCATGTGGCTATGAAGTTTTTGGGCGTTCCCTTGGATACCCTCATTCATAACCATAAAAAACTAGATGATTTCTCAGTCTCCCCAAACCTGTAATTGACAATAACTGTACCTTACCCAATTCTAGTTTAAAGCTGTAGTTAAGGTATTAGACAAGGGGTTCCCAAACTTTTTGTTATAACTCCCTTTATTGTAACCTTAATGTACATATCTGGCCTAAAAATTCAAACACTAAAATGAACACAACTGAACGAAAAAAGCAATACAATGAAACTTTGGGAAATGTGGATTTATTAACCAAAGGGTTTTCCACACTTCTCCTGGACTCTATCTGCACCTGCCCAAAGAAGGTACACCTCACAGTTTGGGAAACCCCAGATAAGTGTGTGACCAGGTTTAAATTCTGATTCAGCATATAGGACATTGGTGGAGTCTGTACTCCTCACTAGGTGGGATCCAGCTTTATGCTTCCATCTGTAGAAGCAAGTCTACCAACTAATAAAGAAGAGGATGTTTTCTTTTCTCCAGAGCAAGAAAATACGCAAATGTCCCACTAAGGATGTGGAGAAAGTCCTGATAAATTAGGAGGCATGACACTATTTCAAATATCTAGCCACTTTGCAGACTTCCAGCAAAGGAAAAGTGGAAGGCAGACCATATTTGTTGCCTTGAGCTCCTTAATGAAAGGAGGGATAGAGATGACTTAAAAATAAAAACTCCAACACTCTGCTGGCATATTGGAAATCATTTAAAAGAGATTGCTGCCTATATAGGCATGTCATACTCATTTGCAATGAGAGCAATCTATGAATAATTATGTATATTCTAATACATAATTATTTTTTAAAAAACCAAATGGTAAAATTTAACCATTGAAGGTAGGACAGAAGAAGTAAGCACCGATATTCAAAAGGAAAACATGAAAAGAGGGGCTTAATTACACAAATGTCATCCTTTCTGACTTCCAAAAAATTTAGCCGAATCATGTTTTCTCAATGAAAAGCAGCAACTCAAGAAGCCATCACAAAATTTACCTAATAAACTCATAATTAGAATCAAAATGTAAGGCAAAAATATACAGCTTTAACATTCAAATTTTCCTTTTGGGAGTTTTTGGAACATTGAGCAAACTAATAATAAGCATTTGATAATACTTTAGTATACATAAGAGGAATGAGCAGTGTCATTTAATTGGTAAATATTGTAACAAATGATTAAAATTATGACCCTTCTTTCCAGAGCTCATTGTAATAAAGGAGGTTGGTAGCAGTGCCAAAGAATTCTATGACATTCAGAAATGATCCCTCCACACTTTGGAACACATGGCACTTTTGAGGAATGCAAATGCAGACATTTGCATTATAGTAAAATTTCAAATATTAAGTAATTTTGTGCCATTTAAAGGTTAAGCAGATTATCTTCCTTTCAAATCCAAGTTTCCAGTTGGGGGAAAAATATTAATCCTGGGACAGTGTGTTATACCTCATATGAGTTCCAGAAGGCAGACCAAATGATAGTTTCATGTGGGAGAATTATGTACCCAACTATTCATACTCGATACCATTGCCCAGTATGACTTCTATGGTACTTGTTAAAGGATCTTCCTACTTTATTGTGAATAAATAAATACATACCATAATATTGCCAGCGTGAGACAGGTGCCACAGCTATTCCACACTTGAACACACCACTTCCGGCTCCTAGGGCCATGGAAGTTACATAACCTCCATAGGACTGAGAGAAAAGAAACATTATTATTTCAAATAGACCAAGAGGGATACAATGTTCTCCTCACAAAGAATATGTATGTGTGTTTAAGAATAGCTTTGCTTGGATCTCAGTTTGCCAAGTAATGAGGCAAGGCTTGTTCTGACCCCAATTTTTTTGGTAATGAAATCCTCTGTAAAACCTGTATAGTACCTTCATATAAAAGGAGATCAACCCTGACTGCTTTTCAGAAGGCCAGATCCTGAAGTTGAAACTCAAATACTTTGGCCACCTAATGAGAAGGAAGGACTCGCCAGAGAAGAGCCTAATGCTGGGAGCGATTGAGGGCAACCGAAGAAGGGGACAAAAGAGAAGGAGGTGACTGGGTGGAGTCACTGAAACAGTTGGAGGGAGCTTAAATGGACTCCAGAAGATGGTAGAGGACAGGAAGGCCTGAAGGAATGTTGTTCATGGGATCACCATGGGTCAGACACAACTTCACAACTAACAAGAACAGCACAAAGGGATATAAAGGGATTCCCATTAGTCTTAGTTTCAAAAAGAGACATCTCTAGGTTGGGTTAGGCAGAATGAAATATAGTCACATGTTCTTTATTTTATACAGCTGCCAACTTGACATGTGACTCAGGGCAACCTGAATCAGAAGGAGTCTGGTTATTTCTGTTCTAATTAACAACTTTTACTAAAAGGCAAATATTTTGTCAGCAACAATTCACTTCTTCGTAACTAAAACTTTGATTTAGTTAGCTGCCCAGAGTTGGTTATATGACGGATGGCTATATAAATTTTTTAAATTAGTTAACTAACTGATGTAGGAGTTATATTGTGATGACACTGGGAGAGGGGAATTTAGAGTGGTTACTGCCGACACAGATTACATATGACAAATTACAAATGATAATTCTATCGATTATCAATTTTAATGTGTTAATACAAAACATTGTGTTTGCTGAGATCTTTCGAGATAGCCTAAAACTAATTGATATACATTCAGCAACCTTTCACTTAAAAGAGTGCTTTTTTCCCCAAAGATTAATTTTAAGGTCTGCAGTGAATGTCCTAGGAGGCTGAAGTACTCTATTATTTTGATCTTGTTTTGGCTCCTAATGTCAAACTTGTGTCCATGAATTCTTCAGTATATATGCAAACTATGTCCTATGTAGGTCGAGTCCAAAGGGGTAGATGCTGGGGCATATCACAATAGATGTGAAGGCATCTCTGTGTATGTTTACTTGTTGGGATCCACAATGGTGCTGTTGGTATAAATGTGGAGATAAGCTAGAAATCTGGATTTGTTGCCGGCCCTGGTTCTCATCATTATCCTGTTGTTATTGTTGCTTTTGACAATTTGCTTCAGGTTAGATGTTTTTTGTATTCAAACATGGGCCTGAAAAAATACATTGTCATTGTCCAGTATGGGCTGCAGCATATTAAAAATGCATTTGAGTGGTTTGAGCTCTAAGCTGGAGGAGGCAATCAGTGAAGTTCTGTTGTTCTGTTCTTGTGGTCTGTATTTTAAGAGGACCTCCCTGAAAACTGATCTGTCTTTATAGATGTGTCTATTGATCTCATTGGATGGGTGGTTGAATACCATGATTAGCTGGTTTAATTCCAACAGTTGCACATCTCTGCAAGGCACAGCTAAAGCATTGAGACTGGCTAATAGAACTATCATCTATAGCCAGACTATAGTTGAAACAGGTTCCTTTCAACTCTTTTTTAAACTAGCCTAGACTAACATAACTTTCCCACTCCAAGGATGAACTTGAATATTTGTGCAAGGAGACATTCCCTTATATTATAAAATATTCCCTTGATATCATAAAAATATAATGAGAATAGACGTTTAAGTGGAAAGTTGACCCAATCAATTTAAAGTACAGTCAAATTTCCTGCAACCTTATATAAAAGCCAACCTACACTAGAAATGGAGAAGAGGACAATGTAACAGACTGGATTCATAGATAGATTCAGTGTAAAACACAATGCAGCTTGCTTGATTTTGGCTTATCATGTTCTGTGAACAATTAAAGTTTGCACACAATGCTTTTATGCCTTAATGTAGTGGATGAACCTATCTAACTATGATTTACTCAATAAACTCTGAATAAGCAACTCATGGCTTAATGCAAAATATGAACCCAGCCACATAGTTATTGTGGCCACTAGAGAATGTGAGAATCTAGAAAAAGTCTTGCTGGATCAAGCAATCTCCCAGCTGCTCCAATTTCTATGTGTTTGAGCAGTCCATCAAATGGCATAAAGATGTGGGGAGAGATAAATGGAAGCAATAATTCAGGTTTTGAATGGAAACATTTCTCTACTTAGAGGCCCAACTAAAATAGAGAGGCGTATCTTATAAACAACATCTCCTGTGTCTCCACAAACAGCAATTTCTCACAATGTGTAGTCAAGTGAAGCACCTTTTCTTACTAGCAAATCTGAACAAAACAATTAATACTTTAATACTTACCCAGCCCCAAATAGCCATTCTGTCCTTATCAACAAAGCTCATTTTGGAAAATAGCCTAAGAAAAAACACAAAAGTGCACCTCCTCAGAAAAATCTTATCTTATTCTTCTTTGCAACACTTCCTTTCCCCCACCAGCCTTGTTCCTTGGAGAATAGGTGTATTAAAATGTAATACATAAATATTAATATTCAATACTTATTTCCAAACAAGTTTTTTTGTATTCCACTTTTTTAAATAATTGAATTACCAATTAGAAGCAAAGGAAGTGGAAGGCTACTGGGGTTAGAAATAGAAGAGAAATGAGCGTATTTGTGTTAATCAAATTTTCATTTGCAAACTAATATATGACTCTTAACTATCCATCAAAATTAACTTCTCTGAAAGTTTAATTCATCAATCAAAAAAGTAGGGAAAGGCCTGCACAAAATGTTTCTGTTCCATCCGGAAAAGACCCGCGGTAGACTGGGTTCCAACTAACAACTCTTTATTCGGTTAAACTTAACAAACTCTTTATTCGGTTAAGACGCACAGTTAACGGAACATTGCTCAAGCCGGCGGCAGGCCTTTATATAGATGTGTTGCTCGCCGGCTTTGTAGCCAATTTACATTATCTATTTAACTTTGCCGCTTTGAGCGGCTCCTTGGATTGTTCCTAATGAACCAACTTACTGGCTTTCTGGCCAAATCAGAAGAGAACTATCTTGACCTTCCAATTATACAGAACATCCTCCCCCTTTAGTTCAGTCCTTACGTGTGAGTGACGTAAGTCCGGCAGTAGGTGGGGCTTCTTCTTTGATCCTAGTTGACTTGCACGGCTCGATTCTCGCCTTAGGACTTCAAAGTTGGTTCAGTCGGGATCGCGTCTCTCATGGCTCATCTCCATTGGAACTGCCCTGGAAGGGTGATGTCAGCATTGCCGCTACCGTTGAGTTGCTCAGGCCGGGGTTTTGCCGTTCTCCTGGTTCAACCGCTGGTTGTGCTGGCCTGGCTGGCCCCTTCCGATGGCGGTTCCCTTTCACTTGACTACTCTCAAATGGTTTCATCAACGATAAGTGTCTTTTGGTTGGGTTAGATGTTCTAGATTTAATTTCAATGGTTCATTCTTCACACCCTTTTGTATTTGTTTGTGTTCCCCCCCTCCTTGGTTTGTGTTTTCATTTATTTTTTATTATTTGAGGTTGCACGGTCGTTTTACGCTCGATGGTTTGGAATGAAGCTGTCTATGTGCCGCTTCCATTCCTCTTCCATCTGTATCCACGGTTAGTCGGTAGGAACCGGGCCTGTTTTTGTGGGTGGCGTGGCTGGAAGCCGAGAGGGGTCCCCGGTTTAAAAGATTTCTTTGCGATAGACTAGGTTTGCCCGATTTCAAAAGTGCAAGGGTAATTTCAACTGGACGAGTTCGGGGGTTTTTCACAAGTGTAAATTTTGAGTACAGTCTATCTAAATGGGATCTAAGTTTTCCTCCCCATTAACAATTCTGCCGGCTCTTGTTGTGTTTACTACTGGGAGGCATGTGTTATAGTGTTAAGTAAGCGGTTCAGCTGTGTCTTGGACATCCCCCGGTCCAATTTTTCTAGGCCTTTTTAGTAAACCTGACTTAGTCGTTCGGCCTACCATGTCGCCGCTGGGGTGGGTGGCGCGTTAGTGCATTGGCGTATACCCAGGGATGCTAAGTACTGTTTCGAATTGTATTAGCCGTTTTAGTGGTGTGCCCGTCTGTCGGATAACATACATTCAGGTAAACCCATGAGTGCAAACATTGTTCCAGCTGTTTTTACTAAACAGCAGTCGTATTGTTGTGGATGACTAGACTATACCTCCAACCAATTTGAATATGCATCTAAGACTATTAAGAAACATGTGCCGCCTGGTTGCGTTCCTGCAAAATTCAATATGATACAAGACAAGGGCTGTGGAATGTCCCCAGAGTCGCACGTAACATGGGCAGCTTGTGTGGTCGTGTGGTCTAGCTCTCTGAACTTTATGGCCAGTGTGCAACGCCCAGCGTTCAATATACCCTTTCTAATACAGGGCCACCAGACATAGCTCCTGGCCAGGCTTTTCATTATTTTACTATTGCCTGGGTTGGCCTCATGTGAAGCATTACCCAACACCTCTTCGTGCAGTCGGATCGGAGATTAACCACCCCGATTCTCACCCACAATAAACACCCCTTTGTTGTAATGGACAGTTCAGATATGCCTAGTCGAAGAAGCGTTTAAAACTCCTTCTCAGTCTTATGAACTTTCCGGGGCCCAGGCCTTAACAGCTACCCAAGTCAAAACGCGTGGACACAGGTCACATGGTCTTTTTTAGTTGCCGTGGCATCTTGCGACATCATTTGCAGGAACAATGGAAGTTCGGGAGGTCATCTACCGATGTATAGGCCATGATAGTTGGAGCCGTGTGCTCTTCCGTTCCCCTCTATTGGTTCAGTAATGTCAGGTGCTCCGCTAAAGTGCGTCCCTGCCAATGAGGTGCATTTGTTCCCGCGGGTCCGATGAGCAATGCTAATCCCATGAATTAGCCGGCCAGCTGCAAATCTCTGAACCAACTCAGTATATAACCTTTCCGGGTCACCCTGCATGAGCCGTGTAGTATTTGGCTTCGATCTCAAATCCAAACCTATCGCGTGTGGTGATGAAAATTTCTCGCAGGATCTGGGTGTGGGTTTTTGTTTCCCCCTGCCAAAATCCCAAGTAACGGTTTATGTCGGAGGCACAATGGAGAAATGTTCCTCCCATAGAGGTAATTTCGTCGGAAAACGTTTTAAACTCCTGGTGACGATTGCCAGGGACCTCCGCGTCTAAAGACTGGCTATTAGATTGTGTTCACTTTGGAGAGTGTTTTCGAGTAAAACCCGTTGCAGGTGTCCTCCTCTCCCGTCAGTAATGGCTGTGGCTCGGGATGCACCGCACTCCGAAAGTGAGGCCGTCCACAAGGTGGACCATCAATTGAAGTTTTTTACTTAAAACTGAATAAGAACCCCAGTTGTCCTTGAGGTGTAATAGTCTTTTATTGAGCCTTTGGAATGAACCCTTTTTTCTTATGAGCTCGCAACAGTCCAGACAGTTTTTATTTTCCCAGGCAAACGTTGTTTGTAAATGGTTCTGCCCTATCATTGGCTTTGTCGGGGGAGGATATACGTTATAAAAGTGGATCAGAAACCAATAGAATGCCTGTAAAGTCCGTTTTAAATTTTTTTGGCCCTGGTTTGTGTCTAAGCTTTGACTGTTTTGTTTTTACACTTCTCCTATATCCGTAAATGGGCGTCAAAAATATAACCATGTTCGTCAAATAAATACCCTAAAATTCGGCCTTATCCTTATCAAAAGGAAAAGGGCGGTACACGTTTCTTCCCACAGACAAATAGCGGGGTCCGGTAAGACCAAGGCCAGCAATTTTTCCTTGTTACTTATAGGCCGTCTCTAAAATCTTGGTTAGCACTCTTTTAGTCTTCTCCCAATTGGGCCTCGGGTTTTCGCAGAAATGTAGGACGTCATCAAAAAGGTACTGGAACGACCCCCTTATATCCTGTTATAATAGGCGTTACCATGAGGCTTTGCGAAAACGCCCTGGGGCAAACGATTACTCCGAATTGTGAGCCTGTTACATTTGAATGCCCCTTTCTATGTGTTACTATTGTATTGTGTTCGGCCCGTTTAGCTTGGGTCTACTGGGGAAGGCTGCTGATATGCCTGAGCCAAGATGGAAGTTTCGCAAAAATTTTCCTCCCCAAGTGAGCTGCAGTAAGGTGTTGTACGGATGCCGGTACCGGGTATGCGCTTGCTGTAGCCATTGGTTCCAGGGTAGCCTTTGTAGTGCTCCGCAGATGTGCACAGACCCATCAAGGCTTTTACAGGTCGTACTACTTGCGAGTCTCCTACCTAGCATGGTCAACTTGGTTCTAATGGACCCCTGTGCAATCAGTTTGTTTTTAATTGCTTATCTATTTTGGGCTTTAATGCAAAGGGGGACTTCATATCATGGCTTTTAACCTTCTTGTGGCTTCTGCGGATCTAAGCTAAAGAAAATTGTGGGTCTCCCCGCACCTGCCTAGATGCCGTCGAAAGGACGTCCTGGATTCGTGTAGCGGTTCTCTTCCCAATGCTTTCGGGCTATTCGGCTTACTTTCCGGTTCCATCCCGACTGGCCAATGTGCGAACCATTCGAGGCCCAGAGGCTGACGGTCTCGGTCGACTATTTAGTCAGCGGCAGGAACTCAGCGTGATTGTTTGTAGTGACTTTGAATGTCCTAGACCTACCAGGGAAATTTCTATTCCCTGGTAGTCTTTTGAAGAATTAATTTTTGTTTCTTTGAGTTCTATTTGTTTTATGTGTGGAACCAACCTCTGATTGTGTTCCAAGGACACCATTGATAGAAAATCCTGAAAAGTCGACTCCGATTCACAGGGGCTTCCTTCAAATGGTTCACTACAACTTTTGACTTTTCTCCCGCTTTCCGTCTGTCATGCACTTCCGAATAGTGACAGCCTGGTGAGTTTTTCTCGGTGTGCTGGCTTCCCTTGCTGTTGCTCCATTTCTCTAATCGGCTTGCCTCGGGTCAGTTCTTTGTGGGGAATAACCGTGTCTGCTAGGACTCTGCTGTTTCTTTCCACGATTCGCAGCAGCTCTTTCAAATGTTTCCCCTCTTCTTGCCAAACCCAACAGAATTGGCATCAAGAAAAACCTCCCTCGCTCGGGGTCGGTTGTCCTCCGCAGCCAGCGCATTCCCGCCAATTTTTCTTCTTTCATGCCTTTTTTGGTTCGCGTACAGGCGAGGACCTCATCGTACATCTTCTTCGATTCTGATGACTCGTCTAGGTCTTCGGTGTTGTGTGGTTGTGGGAGCTTGCTTTCTTCCCTCTGGGTAGGGTCATCATATCAGATATTGGCATTCATCAGGTTTCATTTTGGCCGCTTTTTTCTTCGCGGCTTTCTGCTAGCGGTGGCTTCCACGATTGCTTCTGCCACAGTTATGTTAGGGTCTGTTTAATAGTTTGCTCTGTTAGAGTTCTTTAACCCTAACCATGACATGATCTCGCATAAAGCCTCATCCATACTCTGGGAACATCGCAGGCTCCTTCCCAGATGGTTGGAGAACTGCACACAAAAATCTGCATGGTCTCGTTCTTCTCTGGTCTCTTTTATTTAAAAAACTCGTGTCTCTTAATAAGATTTGAGGACAACCGGCGCGTATGTGAGCCTTTAGCCATTCGGTTAAGCTCAGACCAGGTCATCTGTTTCACGTTCTCTGGGCTTTGCCAATGCCTTTTTTGCCATTTTTGAAACACGGCTGGCCCACAATGTGTTAGAAGAGACAGCCCTCTTGTCGATGATCTAAATTTCTTCCATTTCGCTGCTCTCCAGAAAACGATCAGGAAGCGTTCGATGATAAGACTCCCAATCTTCTTCATTGGGGTTAAAAAGGTGCAGGGCAGCGCATTGCTACCAGCCATTTTGTCTAGCTAGGTTGTTTTTCTCGCCAGCTGTGCATCGTGCCGCTTTAGGACGATCCCACACTTCGAATCAGCAGTGCTTCCCGTCCGGGAAAAAAGACGCGCGGGTAGACCTGGTTCCAAACTACAGCTCTTTTCGGCTTAACAGCAACAGTAACGGAACAATTGGCTCAAGCCCGGCATGCCTGTTATGATAGAGGCTTGCTGCCCGGCTTGAGCCAATGACATTTTTTAACTTTTGCCGCCTTTTGAGCGGGCTCCTGTTGGATTGGTTCGCTAACTTGAAACCAAAGCCTTTACTGCCTTTCTGGCCCATATCAGAAGAAGACTACTTGGAACCTTCCAAGTTGTATACAGAACAGTTAGCCTATCATCAAAATACAGTAATACGACGATAGTTATACATTACACTGTTTGTAAAAACTGTCTTTTAGTTAAAAAATACTAGTTAAGTGGGGAATTAAACACAACAAAAACAAATCTCAAGCTTTATATTAAACAAGGAGAAGGATGGAATGAAAGTTAACTAAACAGAAAAAAAAAATGGGAAAATGAATGAAAACCAAGCTCTATGAAAAAATTCTGCAAGAAGGAGAAACAATGAGAGAGAAACCCAGTTAAGATTATAACCATCCTAAAGCTAAGGCTAATAAGCACAAAACGTACTTGGTGCTGAATGCTGACTCTTCAAACTTCATAGGTTCCCCAGTCTTCGAATATATTGCATGCCAAAATTTTATCTGCCTTAGAAAGCCACTATCCTCTTACCATCGAAGTAGCCACAATAAATCCCTTCAGAAGCTTTGCGAAGATATGGAGACCAGTTGATCGGAGCCAGGCATAACTTGCTTTTTTGACTAGCAAGCCCTGCATATCTGTGGAAAGAAATTTGGATTGACTTGACTCCATGCTGTGCTCTTATTTGTTCTGGCACTTTCTAATCTATTATATAACAGAGACTTTGGTTAGAACAGAAAATGCCAGCAGCCTACTCTCAACTGAGTTTTGCCACAAGCACTTGTTCATCTGTAACAATAACTGAGATTCAGCCTAATGGAAAGACGTTATCCTTGCATGCTAAACACTGGATTTTGTTATTTTTTTAATTATGTAGTCTGGCTTTAGTTGTATTGAATGTTTATTATTGCGGGTAACACAAATATGGTGGAAAAAATTTAAAAACGAAGCAATAATACGACAGCCAATTTAGGGTTAAAATTAATAACATTCTTAAGATCAAGAATGGATCTACAAATATTACCAAATAAATACTTCAAAAACGAGAGAAACTTAAATTGAAAGCCCAAAATGGAAAAAGAATGCAGACCTGAATCATATGAATCTTTTTTCTGGCATTAATCAGATATACTGACATCCTCTATGGTGATTTTATCTAATTTCCATTAACTCATCTCCATTGAATTTATTCCATTATTGTTTTGTTAAAATAATGACATGTTTTATTTAAACCATAACATTTCCTTTGATGCTTTGCTTGCAGTAATTTTATTAATTTTAGTAGTATTTCCAACAAAGTTATAAGCTCAGCAATCCCACTCTCTCATGGAACCATACCAAGGACTAAACTTTTGGACCAACCTAATCTAATTGATATGTGAGTAGTTGTGAGGCTAATCATGAAACTCGCTGAAGAAATATCTCAAAAACTTAAATGCTCTTATGACTAAATCTTAATTGAAATGACTGCCCATAGATATATATTTCTATCATAACCATTTTATATATTACAATCTCATCCTGGGCCTTTGTGTAAAATACAACCAAAAAACTGAGTTTTAAGCTGTAACAATTAATTTCTTGCTTCCACTGCAAGAATGTCTGGAATGTTCAACACCTTTTTGCTTTAGTCCGTAAACTGGAAAGCACTTTGGATGCTCAATTATTTCACAATATTTCTCTGTAGATAATATGCTTTTCATTGTTACATTTGACTTACACAACAGAACGTGCTTAAACGGACTATCACATTCCTTTTCTTCTTCATCCCAAGGAAACCAAACACCACATATGGAAGCCCATACAGAAATCTTGCATCAAAAGATGAGGCCGCCTAAGCACCTCGATACATTAAGCAGTCCGCTTGCGTTGAGCTGCTCTGCATTGAGCGTTACTGCTCGTCTTGCCATTATATGATCTCATACTAGGGCTCCTTACAGCAGCTTACAGCCAGGGTCCACACACCTTGCTCTCAGTTCCCAGTTGAATAGACCTTATCTGTAGAATAATTAAGGGTTTCTGGCAACTATATGAAGAGCAAAACACTCTTAATTCAAGCTGCCCAATTAATATTTCTGCCCAAATATGGAACTAAAAGTTCCCCCCATGTTTGAGGCCAGGACACAAATGTTGATCAGGTGCAAGATGCAGCTATTGTGGGCTACAAGAGTCAGAAAAAGCTTGTTCAAGAATAATTAGGCATAGCATCCTTTTACAATGTATTAAAACAGCTGATCCTGCTTGTATGGTTTGTTGTGATGGTTGTCTTCCCCAAAGCCCTGGTTTTTTGGTTGGTGTTGTGTACGTAGGGACTAATGAGAACCAAAACACTATCCTGTATTCACCAGTAGTATAACCTAGTTAGATTATACACTAGAAACCAAACACTTGCCTGATCAAATTTCTCCAATGGACAATCATTATGAACCACATTATCCTGAAGAATCGTCAGCTGCCTCATTTACGTTCTTTTTCCGCGATATTGCCATCCCGTATGCGCCGTAACTATGAAACTATGTTCCAATTAACATATGACCAAGCTAACACTATCCTTCCTTTTCATGTTTTTCACTGTCCCCGGACTTTTTAAAATGTGATTACAATAATAATAACATGAGAAATTACAAGGGAGAAGCTAATTCGAGCCCCAGCGTGCGCCGATGACAAAGACGCTATATGCGTGCATCGGTACCACTAAGACTCAGAAACTAGTTCCGGGCTAGTTTTGGGGGTGTGCGTCCTACGAATCCCTAACACCGCCCATAAACGGAGTGACTCCCAATTACTTGTTCCCAGTTCTCTGCCCCACCTAGGCCCAGTTTGAAAGTAATAAAAATCAAACATAGTGTAAAAAAAAATAGGACGAACTTTGGTGGGAATTGGAGTGTGACCAGGCTTTCGCATTCACCTTTTTGCCAAAGATATGCATCATCCCGGAGGCCTTCTCAGCGCCCACCATGACCACCGTGAAGAAACTAGCTTCTTCCTCTGATCACAGACATTGCTCTTCAGCTTTTGTACCCAGAATAGATGGGTAGACTGTGTAGCACCCGCTCACCTCCTGTTATGAGGGAAGCTTCATGGATCTATGAAACGATACTTTCATCCATCTTGTCCAGTAGCGAAAATTTTTACCTTTATACCTTTACTTTTTAATAACAGTGCGTCTAAAGCGTCGCGAACTCAAATGAAGGACAGGTATCTAGTATTTCCCCCCTTGCCAAAAGAATCCTGTGGAGGGAGAGAGACTTTATGTTATATGTCTTCAGGAGTAAATTAATATCGTAGTTATAATCGCGTACAAGAGCAAATGAGATCTCAACGACCTCCATCGGTCAATATTCATGTCCCCCTGACATACTCACTCCTAAAAAATCCAAATTGCTAAATTCTCTAATCTACATTATTAACCCCAGAGTACCAAGATCCCACTTTCTTGTGTCCAAAATCTTTCACTAAAAGCTTTGTAGATTCCATTATGGTTCCACCTGAAATTTTAATTAGTAAAAATGTTATAATCTCTGATGATTATGAATAATATCATTGTTATACAAGATCATAATTAATGATCCAGGATGAAAGAAGAAATTAAGGCTCTTTCCGGCTCTGCGGAAAATTTTCGTTAAAGGCCTACCGTATCGTTCTCCACATTTTCTTCTACGAGATTAATTTTCTCCCACCAAACACTAGAAATATTGCATCTTTGTTCTATTAATTTTATCTGTGATAAACATAAGGCAATTTGTTATAATTTGCAGATTACCAGCGAAGAGTCAATTAAATTTGCGCGAATTGCACATGAACCCTCTCCTCTTTAAGTACTGTGCAGGAAGGTTAACGGGGAAGGTAAATGAGCTACCTATGCAAAAACAGCCACTAAAGTTGTCTCGAAGCGATCAAAAGGCAAATACTGTCTTCTTCTTGGTGTATTTACTTTCCATTTCCGGAGAATTAGTATTTGCAGGGTACCAGGCCAATCGTCAAAGTAAGGAAAGACTATACTCAATTATTCCACAAAGGTAAATGAATTTGTGCAACTAATATAGTTGTACTAAACGAGGAGTTGTCTTGTCAATCTCTCCACAAATCTTTTTCTCATCAACTGGTAGCATCCTTATGGCCGAATTGCTACTTATATTTAATAAAATTGCAAAGCCAGACGGTGTCTTACCCAGTAACGTACTGTCTGACCAAGTACAGAAGCCCATTCTCCGCTCATACCCCAATAAATCAATAAATTCTTTAATAGATAGGGTTCCCTACCTCGAAGCACACAACACGTTTAAAGATGCTGTGTAAGCCCATTTGGGGGAAAGAACTGGATTCTGCTTAAATTGACCCCAGTTCTCGATTTTGACTAATGATGATTCACTTCACAATTCCATAAAGTAAAAAATCCAGTCATAACAATCAAATTAACGGTTTCATGGTCTTGCCCCTGGGCTTAATGACCTGCCGAGCAACAAAACTCCATGCCTCTCATCGAAGCCACAAATTTCCGGAAAGACCGGCTCGCTGATCATTAATAAGTTGAAGTGTAGCTGAAATCAGTGGACAATATCTCTTGGTATGCGGTGAGAACATGTCTCTTGCGTTTCCAAGAAATACTATTGAGGATTTGTAGCGCTTTGTAAGCCCAAGACTTTTGACCGCAGGATTGTCAGCAAATAATGTGGCATTGCACATTTACTAAAGGCTTATGGCATTTGTGTACTGAGCATATTTGATGTAAGAGGTGAAGATTGCCTCCCCTTTAATCATCATCACTGTGACAGCGGCAACTTTTTTTCATTCATGAATCACTGAACATAACACTGCTTCGTCTCTGAACAAAATCACTAGATGGCACCAGTGAAACTCACGAAAAAACTCTTTCACTGCCCTATAAACCTTGGTTTGTCTATTTTTATATCTTATATCGCATAACCCATATTTCAGAACCACTATGCATTTTCCTTATATCCTGAATTAATTGTTCATTCACTAATCCTCTCGCAGAGCAACAGCCAACATCAAGTCTTTTAGTTAAAGCGACAAGTTTGAAGCACATTCAAGTCTTTAAATGTTTGTCAATGAAACTTTCTTGGCGAAATCTTTATTGTGTTATCCTGGCCTACCTCTTGTTTCTTTCTAATTTTACTAGTACAAAGCTGTTGCTTAGTATTCATCTGAATGACTGCATCACCAGTATACCTCCAAGAGATATATGAAAACCAGCGATGCCATAAGTCTCTCCTCTTCCCTCATAAACTTAGGAAGTTATTAGCAAACAATGCCTTCTGCGTGGCTAAGAACATGGCCATCAGCCTACTGAACGCATGGCTTGTATTCTCCCTGAACTGTCTGCATCCAAGCTGGTTCTCTGGGGAAAAATCATAGCAAGCAAAGTCAGAATCGAGGGCCGTGAGTAAAACCAGTTTTGCCAAAACCTGTCTCGCTTTTAAATCCTTTGTACAGCACCCACTGAAGCATTTCAGGCAGACAAATACATTCGTATAACATGCGATTGGTTATCATGAATTAAGCATAAATAAACTAAAGGTTATAAAAAAAGGGGAGTTTTGACTATTCACACGCAGATCAAGGAGCTAAGGATACTTTTTTGGACAACTTTCAATCGAAATTTGGAGGCCAATATCATCTGATACCAACTATGCTGAAAAAATAGAAAAGCAAAACCAAAAATAATGAAACATTTTCCTGTCTCTGCACAGAAAGGTGTGATTTATAAGCTGTAACAGAATGCAGATAAGACTAAGCTTCCAACAAGACGTTCCATAACCAAAAGCTACATTTATTGGTTCATCAGGTTTCTCAGTAACTTACATTTGTGTTGATGTAAGTTCTTCTTTAATGACCAATCCTTTGTATATTCGCCTATGTCACGATAAAAGAAATTGACTATTCTCCTAACCCCATCTCGTCGCGAATAGAAAACAGCTCCCATGAGTTTAGGGCATTACATTGCAAAAAGTGAGGAAAAAACTCCCCCAACCCATTGAGGTCAATTCCACGGTGACCAATCATGGATTGCAGATGTTGGCCATGTTAACATGAACTGCATTCCAGAGATACCTACCAACTACACTTCTTGCCATTGAATTGCACCCTTTAAGGGGAACAGTCTCAAAAAAAATTCCATAAAATAGTCAAAACGTACTCACCCATAGTACTTCCCATAACTGGCCTGGGACAGCACAACAACACATGGCATTAATAGATTATAAAGAAACATATTGCAGGTTAGCCTTGAACTAGGAAAGGCAGGGAGACGGTAGGGACAGGAACAATGGAATTTAAAAGAATATAATCTGTACAGCCAGGGCGCTTGGCAAATTCGTGGCCCACGGGCTGGATGCATCATGTGCGGGCATTGCCCGGTTCAGTGAAGGGGAAAAAAGTCTCAATAACATCCACATATGCGTGCTTTGTGGTGAAGTTATTTGACAGCCCTGTTCACAGATCAAACAGTGCACTTTAATGGACAAAGTCTTCCAGCTGCAAATTTTTGTTTAGAATAAATTGTGAATGTGCCACAATAGCTGTGACTGTTTAATTAACAGTAAAAGAAAGGCTTTATTGAAATTGGTGAAAATGTCTTGAAATTCACACCACTAAAAATCCATGGAAAAAACATACCATAAAAACACTCCAAAGCACAATTGAATAGTTGCAAAATTTAACCTCTGGTATTAGTCTATACCATCAGAAACCAGCAACTGTGAAATAATTATACATTTCAAGAAACTTCCCCGCCCGGCCAAGGAGAGGGGAGGGTGAATAAGGTGTGATCGCATCGTATAATGGTTGGAAATAAGTTGCCTACAGTCCCCATGACGTTAAGAATGCCATTTGCATCTCCGAATGAGGTATTATTTGTTAACACATACTCTTTGGAATGCAGAGCCCCCATATAATGGTATCCAAAATCATACTGTTTCCAGAGGTTTGTTGGAAACAAAAAGTGCTTTAAGGAAAGGGCGAACCATTGAAAAGTGTCTCGCCAGGTCTTATGATACGAGACCACCCTCCCACTGAAATTGTCAACAACAAAAAGCTACATTAGAAATAGAAGGATGCCAGAGAAAGAGATTGATAGATCTCATTGTTATGAAAAATAAATAGGTGTACAATGGCAGAGAAAGGCAGAGCTTTTTAAAGCCCTAATTGTTGCCAAAGTGTTATCCATCTTTCTCCCCAGAACCCATGGCAAAATATCTAACGAAACCCGGAATATTGTCATAGCAGGTGTGACACCTTGTCACCACCGAGCCGTGGAGACCAGCCCAACGGGACCAGTGGACTTCACCAGGGAAGTCGTCTTCCGAATGTCAGAATCCCTCCCTCCTCAGCGGTCCCTCACTGGGGGCTTTCTGGATTCCTCTCCAACTGGCGCCTCCGCGCGGAGGGGGCGACCTCTGCCTGTCTCTTTCGACTTTTAGGTGCTGTTTCGGCTGAGTTAGTAGTTCAGCTCGCTGCCCTGCATAACTGTTAGTTAAGATTATTAAAACAATCTTTCATGTCATTTCCAGGGGCAATGGATTTTCACTCTTCCTTCCCATATGTGGGCCCCCTTTGCGCTCGTATCCGAGGAAGATTAGCTCAGAGATTATTGTTCAGAATTTGTTCTTGGTCATTTTCTTCCCAACCTCACTGGAGGCCCTGGGCAAAGTCCAGAGATTGGAGTATAGCAAATATAATCCTCCATCTTCAAAAAGAAAAGGAGGAGGACTCAAAGAAGCTAGCAAGGCTGTCATACTTGTGTTATACTGGCAAGGCCTCTTGAACAGATTATCAAGTCAGCATGTGTGTCGATGCCCTACAAACAATTAACAAGCAGCATGTGCTTATGAAACAAGTTGTCGTGTCACGTGACCTTATTCTCCCTTTCTTCGGAAAAATGTATCGAGTAAATGACGGGTACCTCAGCAAGAACTCTTTCATAATATTTCCCTTGAGCTACATGTTTATACTGTGAGGAATTCACAAATCAGTGAGTGGCTGCACTCAAGTGCCTCATTAATGTCTCTACTTCAGCTTAGAGGAGTAACCCGAATGTAGTTCCACTAGATTCTGTAGCTATTCAACATTTGTATCGCATGACTTTGGATCAATAGTGAGTTGAAAAGACACTAAACGACTCAGATGAAATGAATGCTGAGAAGACACTTAATTAACATGGCAGATGATAAAAAGCTGGGAACAGTATTATATTTAAGTGCGAGAGGGGGGAAGTGAAGGGTCAAAATTTTCAGCCATATATTTGTTTGTCTTAAGGTTTTCACAGTATTATATGTATGTATTCAGCTTTATTCAGGTTATTTTACCCACGTCATTAATAGTTGTGCTTTTAGAAATTGTCAGCAACGTTTCAGCAGAATCTCATTCTGCCATCATCAGGCTTCCTGTACTGTGTTCGTCTGTGAGTCAGACTTTTAAGCTCAGTTGTTTCAGTTTTAAAGTTTGGGGCTAGCCTATGCTGTTGCCAGAATGGTTTTTTCTTCATTCCTGATTGGTTGGGATTTGGTCTGTGTTTATTGGTCTTTGGAGTTTGTCTGTGTTCTGGCTTGAATTGGTGTTTCGAAATATCTTCTGTCTGTTTTGTGGCTTTTTTTTTTCTTTGATTGGCTGCAAAACATTGTGTTTCCATCGGATTGGAAGGGCTTTTAGTGACAGCTGTGGCTTTGCATCAGTAATGGACGGCTATCACTTTTATTAGGAAAGCTACGTTTCATCTGGGTAGCCTGGTGGGTTGTGTTTGAGCTGGAGAGTATCTAGGGCGATCCTGTTTGGCCCATGTTTGCTTTGGCTTTGGTGTGGAGAATTTTTTTTTGTGTGACGTGAAGGTTTCCAGAAAATTGACAGTCTTGGTGGATCATCTCTTCTATTGCAATGCTTCAGGTCTTTTTCTTTCAAATTTTCTATGGCTTCATTCTGATAATTTGTGTAAGCTGGGGTTTCTATGATGGCTAGGGTTTTTCGTGTCACTGAAGTTGATGCTATGAAAGCCAAAGTGCTGTTGGCTTTCATTATGTGGACCGTGAGGAAGTTGGCTGTGTCCACCTTTTATCATCTGCATTTTATGTCTCATCTAGGTGGCCGGTACTATAATTCTTCCATTGGTCTGTCCAAATGTATGTGGGAGGGCATGATGGGCACAGGGACCTACATATATACCTTGAAATCTTTCCAGTTCAATTTTAATCTTTGGGTTTCTTTAGGATTGGCTGTGTATGCTTTTCTGTCTGTTTTTGAAAGGCAGCTCTTGATGTGATGCTCTGGTGTAGTATCTACTGATTTTGTCCTGTAGTACCATCTTATGTAGGGCAGTGGCCTATGACGACTCCAGCTTTCAAACACACCGCCAACCAGGCACCCGGTGATGAAAACCATAGCTTCCTGAATATATTTGCATAGCCATCCGTTTAACTTTGAGCCAAGCCGCATAAGCCTCCAATTAGGAAACACATGTTGCCAGCCAATCAAGACAGGGCCACTCAACAACAAAAAAAAAATCTCCACACCACAAAACCAAGGCAAATCACCACTGGGCACAAACAGAATCCGCTCCTGACTGCCCGCGAGCTCAAAACACACCCCAACCAGGCACCACAATGAACCTAGCTGTCCTAATTAAAATGATTAGCCGCTCAATCTACCGAAGCCAGCCGCCTACTTAAAAAACCTCCAATGCAGGAAAACACAATGTTGCCAGCCAGTCAAGACAAAAAAATGCTACAAAACAAGACAGCAATATATTAGAAACACAATCAGGCAGAAACACAGTAAACTCAGGACCAATATAACACAGGACCAAGACTCCCAACCAATCATGGATGAAAGAAAAAACCAATTTCTGGCATAGCAGGTAGGCTTGCACCAAATGTATAACAGAAATGGCTGTGAAAGCCGTGACTTCACAGATGAACACAATAACAGAAGCCTTGATGAATGGCAGGATGAGATTCTTGCCCGAAACGTCATTAAAACTTAAAAGCACAACTATAAGGACATGGGAAAAATACCCTCTCACCCAGATCCCGAACAAAGATCTGCTAATACCATACGACACACCACACACACGTATAAAATACCGGAGACAACTATAGTCAGCAGCTGGCAGTTTCAAGAATATTGTCCCCACAGAGACTCTACCTGCCGCTGAATAGCATGTTTACCATTTATGTGATTAAAATCTATGGATGCACTGCTTGACTTGCTTTTAATGGGATATTTTATGATTAAGGCTAAATTCTTATGGTAATTTAGGCAGAATGTTAAATGTTTGGACAAAAGATAACATTTGTAATTCCCCTGAAATCAAATAAAATTAGTTTTTGGTAAAGTTTAACTGAATTCAGTAAAATTATGTCAATCCTCTCCATACTTAATAATTTTCATCTTCTTTTATATCAAAAAGATAAATTAAATCGGGATAGGAAACTTGTAGAAAAGAACTCTCGCGTTGAGAATGATAAAAGATAAAGCCAGGCAAACCGCACTACACGGACCAATAGTTCAGCTCCATAGGCTCAACCTCTACAAAACTTAGCCAAATTCTCACCAAACAACAACAGCCCTAATGGGCAGAATCCATCAATTCACATGTAGGAACTATTTCCAGTTCATCGAGATCATAAAGAAACAAAACTTACAACCACGGACCCTACTAGTAGCTTCGATGTCATATCCCTCTTTCACCCAAATTGCCTGATAAAAGAAAGGCCTGACCGCCATCCAAAACAAATACCAATCCCCCAAGTACATCCTAGATCTATCAACCACTCGCCTATCCAATACATACTTCACCTAACAATGGACAAAAAATACAAAACAGAATAAGAAGGAGCACCCATGGGATCACCCTCTCACCTGTCATCGCAAACCTTGCTACATGGAACACTTTTGAAACACAAGCTCTTTAGAAAATCATGATCACAAACCCCAAACTCTTGGCTCAGATACGTAGATGACGAAACCTTCATAATTCTGGCCACACCGGGAAAGAAAAACTAACAACTTCCTCACAAACGTCAACAGGACTCCATACTTGGATACACCCCAACTAACTATCAGAGCAGTTCACTCATATGGAAGCAGAAGCCACAAATCAACTTCCCTTCCTAGATGTCTTAGCCTATGTACAAAAAAAATCCAATGGCTCCGTAGGGAGTCACACCATCTCAGTATAACATTAAACTACCAGGTACAAACCGCCGTGATCCCAACTTATGTTAACTAACATCACACACGAGCACCCACGCCAGCAGATCAATTCCGTAAGCCTAAGACACTCATCTCCAGAACAAAATGCTTAGCCGATGAACACACTAAAAACCGAAATACACACTTCACTAATGGTGTGTACTTCACCCAAGGATTCCCAAAAAGAGGAAGATTACCCACCTAATCCAAAGAGAAACCCCAAACCAAAAGCCAAGACAGAGAACAAGAGAATGGCAAAGCCCCTCCTCCCAATATATAAAAGGCTCACTACCAGACAAAACATCTAGGCAAGATCCTCCAAAATAAATCAACCACATTAAAACAGCATTCTGCACAAACAGAAAAAAATATCCACCATCCCTAAGAAACCCTTAAAGACAAAAATCTGAGTCGAGAAAACCAAGGAGTATAACGAAAAGATCCTTTGCACTGGCCTGCACCAACCACATACATAGGACAAGACATAATACAGGAAGGAATTAGTCCGTGAGCACGCATTGAAGAGCAACTAACTTCACACATGAACTCAATCAGAAAAAGAGAACTGACCTCTTTCCCTGGTCCAACACCTCAAGCCACAGTACATGAAATGGACTTTAAAAATACCAGAACTATCGCCCAAAAAATGAACGACTTCAACAAACAGAATAATCAGAGAAGAAGCCAAAAGAGCATAGAAAGAAAACGCCCACACAGCATGGAATTAAACGAGATGATACCTCCCGCCTGCCAACCATGTTTGGAAAAACCTACCCTCATTAATAAACGGAGTACCCCCTAACATGAAGAATGACACACAGACCCACACCCCGAGTGCCACACAGATGCTACCACCACATTTTCCACGTTAGAAAAAAGACTCACACCCACACAGAAGATGAGACACGACCATGAACCAGAAGCCGTACCGCAGCTGCACACCTACCCGCTTCAAACCCTCTGACCCATACAAGAAGCAACTGACACCCCCCATGAACGATGGTGGCGACGACCACAAACGCTGAAGCCAAATTAACAGGATCACAGTCACCAGCTCAATCTCACCGGGAGGCAACTAAGATAAGCTTGAGCACAAACGATGCCCTCCACTCGTAACACACGAAGCACCCCCACCTCAGCAATTCACGAACACAGCCAACCCTTCTCTGAGGCTACCTCAATCAGTAACCAGCGCAGCGCCAAAAGCCCAACCTAATCTTGAGACACCCTGGGCCCACCCAAGTTCAGACACATCAAGCCCCCACCCAATTCAAGTCACACCGCCCACTAGCAGTTAAAAGGAGAAGAGCTGAAGCTCACATTACTCTTGAGAAGCACAAGCAAGAACAAGCCTGAGATGATGAATGAGACTTCATTGAAACGCTGCCTAGATTAGCTTCCAATTTTACTCAACGGGAAAGAAACCATAATAACCAAAAACTCCACCATACAAATTACCCCACGAAAACCTCATGAAAACACACCACACCACACATATATATATGTTGTGTGTGCTGTTCAGCTTCCTTCGGTATTATCCCACATCATTGAGTGCTTTTAAAGTTGTAGCAATTATTCAGCAGAATCTCATCTGCCATCATCAGGCTTCTGTATTGAGTTTTGTAGTGGTCGGGCTTCACAGCCGTTGGTTTTAAATTTGAGGCTTAGCCTATTATGTGGCAGGATGTTTTTTTTCTACATCCTGATTGGTTGGGATCTTGGTCTGTGTTTATTGGATTGGAGTTTGTTTGATTAGTGTTTCTGGTTTCTTCTATCTGTTTTGTGGCTTGGATTGACTGGCAACACTCTGCTCCTGCACTGAGGCTTTCAGTGCAGCTTGACTTCGTGGAAAGGACAGCTATTATCTATTAGAAAGCTAGTTTCATCTGGGGTGCCTGGTGGGGGTGTTTGAGCTGGAGGTATCAGAGGGATCGGTTTGTGCCCAGGTGTTTGCCTGGCTTGTTGGTGATATATGTATGTATGTATGTATGTATGTATGGTATGTATGTATATATGTGATGTATATATGTTCTGTTTAGCTTCCTTCGGTATTATCCACGTCATTGTATGCTGTTAAAGTGTAGCAACGTGTTCAGCACGAAATCTCATCTGCGCATATCAGCTTCTCATGTATGGTTGCAAGCTCCTGTTAATGTGAGGCTGGTCATCTACTGCTGCTGTCGTGTATCTCAAATATTCTCGACTGGAGTCTCCCTGATGCCCTTTGTGCTCGTTGTACTCTTGTCTCTGTTTTTGGACTTAGCTTTGAATTCTATTTGTTTCTCTCTGTTCTTGTGGCTTTGATTTTGCTGGCAACACTCGTTCTTGTCTGGTGAGCTTTCGAGTTGCAGTTGGCTCGTGTGCACCCCAAGACGGCTGCTCTTCACTTTAGTCAAGCTGCTATCTTACGCAAGCTGGGTTTCACCTGGTGCCCTGGTGGCGGGGTTTGAGTTGGAGGGGCATTCAGGCGGAGTCTGTTCTGTCTGATTCCTGTCAGAGGGAATGGTGGAGACGCCACACCATACAGACGCTGATGATGGCAGATGAAGATTCGTCGCTGAGAACTGCTACAACTTTAACAGCACTACAATTTAGTCAGCTGTGCGTATAAGTACCAAGAATCGCTTAGGAATCTAGAACATGTAAGTACCGCGAAAGCCTTATAAAACATCACACACACATACAACTCACACTCACCAGTCAGCACTGAGCTGTTACAGACATATATTTTATACATACTGATTAATACTGTTTACTTCTTCGGACTTATCCCCTACGTTCATTGTAGTTTGTTAAAGTTGTAGCTCATTGATTCTGTATAACAGTATAGTAGCAAACGTTTCAGCAGAATTCTCATCGTGCCATCATCAGGCTTCTGATTCAGACTGATGATGGCAGATAGATTCTGCTGACGTGACAACTACAGACTATGGCTACACTTTACAGAACTTTACCAATTGAGCACCAACCCTTTCATAACAGATAACAACTAGTGTCAATGAGTCGTTGAGTTAATAACCGGCCCAGAAAGGAAAGCTACACCACCCAAACATGTGACACGTTGAGCGCACAATGCCCGGGCTTGAAACCAAAAAACCATACTAGTTATCACTGCGCTAACTGTCCTTAAAATTCTATTATATAATACTTGTATCTTATATCATAGGTATAGGTACACTCACGTTAATACAGGATACTTTCATATATAATATTCAACGCACCACGACACCCGAGACACCCCATTATATATGTATTATATTGTTAATCAGCGTATATTTTATTCAACTTATCCTCATAATATTCTTCATAGTAACGGCTACTCTGCGTGACCTAACCTAGATTATATATATGTGCTGTGCTGTTGTGAGTGTGTGTGTGGTGTGTGTTGTGGTGTGTGTGATTGTTTACAGCTGCCTCGCCCGGGCTACTTACAATGGTGTACTTACGACCAATGAGCCCTACAACCTTTACAGAAACTACGATTTGACCGTTGGCTCCAATACGTGCCGTGGAGTGTAGCGTCTAAACCATCCACCAAAACCTGCGTCATGACCGAGTACTCTATACAATATCATCGTATGATGCAGCTCATTCTACATTTAAATATACAGAGAGCTAATGATCAAGTTACCAAAGGAGCGAAGACCTCGATGAGGATAACAGACTGTGTCATTGCACGCCCTACATAAGAAGGTGACTCTACCAGAATAAAATCAAGTTAAGATACCTACACAAGGGCCATCAACCGATCAATGAGACCTGCCTTCAAAACAGACAAAAAAAACTAAAAAATTCAAGCCACCTCCTGAGGACCCCAAAAAAGACAAAATTGTGAAGTCCTGTGGATACACATTCTGAGCTCTCTACAGAGAATTCACTTGTTTCACCAATTGCCCCCACGGTGCGCCACATTCGTGACATCCGAAGAACCCAGGATCACAAAATATAGCCAATCGCAACAGTAAGAAGACGCCGTGCCTAGCATGAACACAACATACTTAGTAGGAAAAAAGAAGCTGGAAAACACCACCTCCCTCCACCTAATCAACCACTGACAACTCATATCCGAGCAGGAGTGGATAAAACTCGATTCACTTTCATATGAGCACTCAGAAAACCACTGAGCCGAACCTATAGAAGGAGAAGTACACATCCGAGCCACAGCGTAATCACTCAGCCCATAATAGCATGATGACACTCAAACAATATCCGTCGAGCCGCGTCCAAACCATGTAATGAGGAAGCTGAAGATGTATTCCAGGAGAAACAATCCACGCACAAATACATTTGGCATTAGTGCCGTGCACATCTTCCAAACAGAAACGATTCCACCACCACACCAACAGACCATTCCTCTCAGAAGCATCTCGCAGACAGACCAGCTCCCCTTCGTCGACTGCTCAGCAACTCCAAACAAGCACCCCGAGCTTCTTCACCACGCACCTTGCTGCGAGCCACATAATACCCGATTGAAACCCAGGCCGTGTGTAGCTGCATGAATAGCAGCCCGTCCTTTACACAAACCGAAAGCCAAGCTGCATCTCGTGCAACAGGCCAAGCACCTAGAGAAGCAGAATGGAGCTAGCCCCCATCAAGAAGCCACAAAACAGAGCAGAAGAAAGATTGACAGTACAATATCACACCCTGAGACTCAATCTCACTAGCCTGACCCCCAAGTGCAAGATTGAACGAACATCCAGCCAGGGCATACATATAGGAGACTCAAGCTTCTACAATACTGAGCGATGCTGAACTGCCACCCTCACATGTGTAGACACTCGGCGATCAGCGGAATGGCAAGGATGTTCTGCCTGAAATGCGTTGCTACCAACTAGATTTAGGGCAAGACCTACACTAACTAGATCATCTGCCCAACCTTAAGAGAAAGACACCCTTACTATGCGCATGTGGGCATTAAGACTCTGAAGAACTGTGCTTAAAACCCACGCATATCCTACCTCACTCCTACCTCCTACACATATCCTTCTATGTGGAAGGCTGTGCTAACCTCAGTGAGTAGTGTGGTGCTCAAATAGGCTTTATCAAGATATCTAGAGGAGTAGTGGATACATCTCGCTGGTTTGGTTGATAGCGCACCTCACTAGGACATGAGTCTGGAGTATCCTGGCTTCGTATGACCTATACCGCGCAAAGAGAGCTCAGTCTCTCCTTGAATTTTCCTGTACTAAAAAGTCAAATGCTCCTGATGCGATGACGGTTAAACCCAAGAGCATACTGACGCTTTCCTATGTTGCCACGCACTCGAGAAGTAACTGTTTCAGTCCACTTTGCCTAAGTCAATATTTATGACCAAAACTGGATTTATGTATCCAATTCGGAGTACCACAGCTTCAAAAAGGATCATAACAAATCCAGTAAGTTTAGAGAAGAGCGATGAAGTTGTGGAAGGGTCTGGATAGCAAGTTATATTACAACAGTGAAAGGATCTGGGTATGTTTACAAAAAAGATAATGATGGAGAAATATAATTACCATTCAAAGATATGAAGTGGGAATGAACTTATTCTCTTTTGTCCCAGAGGACACGATCAATACAAAGAGTTACAGAACTACAGAAAACTAAATCAGACTAGACATCATGAAACCCTTCCTGACACCAAGAGCATCACAAGAGATGGTTAGTTCTCCTTCACTCGAGGGTCTTCTAATGGAATTGTATGGTCAGAGATGCTATACTGGATCCTGCACTGTGCAGAAAGGATCTGTGGTCTCCTCCAACTCTCAGATCCTATGATAATACATTAGATAATTAATTTTTCTGAACAATGAATATAAATGTTGAAATCTGTACACATTTCCATGCAAGGAAATGCCTCTGATTTCCATAACTTTCAGTGTTATACTCATTTATCATGGAAGTCATCTGAAAGAATTGGCTGCAGAAAAGTACAGTTACTCCATATTAATAAAGGTTCACAAACAGGATAGCCGTTGTGGCAGCTGAATAAGGGGACTAGAATGCAAAATTAGACCAGGTGTTACTGACTTGCACCGATCAGGCAAATGGAAAACTACATATAGGTAGTCTTTGCCTTACGACCACTACTGAGCCCAAAATTTCTGTTGCTAAGCAAGACAGTTGTTAAATTAGTTTTGTTCTATTTTACGACCACTCTTGCCACAATTGTTAAGTGAATCACTGCAATTGTTAAGTTAACATGGTTGTTAAATGAACCTGGCTTCCCCAATGACTTTGCTTGTCAGAAAATCACTAAAGGTGATCACATGATCCTGGGACACTACAACCATCATAAATACCGTATATGCCAGGTTACCCAGGGTCCAAATTTTGATCATGTAACTATGGCAAAATTGCAATGGTTGTAAGCATGAAAAACAGTCATAAGTCACTTTTTTCAGTGCTGTTGTAACTTCAGTCACTAAAAAGAATGGTTGATACTACCTGTATTTCCATTCATATAAAACATTGCAAAATTAGCCAAAAATAGGTGAGAACAATTTCAAGTAGGCTTTCTCCAAATGCCAATTTGTCTTACAATCAGTTTGTGTTGCATTATCACCTGGAAGACATGGTGGAGAGAGAGAGAAAGAAAGAAAAGAAAGAAAGAAAGAAAAAGGAAGGAAGGAAGGAAGGAAGGAAGGAAGGAAGGAAGGAAGGAAGGAAGGAAGGACATATCTTGAGGTCTTCCATCAGCTTGAAGGCTGCCCTGTGCTTTACACAGCATGAAAAAAGTCAGACCAAACACTGTTTCATATTTTATTTACTGATGTTTTAATTTTTCCCTTTAATTTTCTGTTTTGAATGTCACTAAATTATATTTTACTTTGGGGAGTGATGTTTGTGTTTCTGTTTTTTAAATACTTTATCAATAGAGGGTGCTATGACACTATTATTTTGGTTCATAGCCTCTCCTGCTGGTGAAAAAAATGCTGCCTCTTTTTTGAACAAAGGAAAGAAGGAAGTTGCTTTTTTCTCATTATTCCAAAGTGAATGGTGGGGGAGAAAGGTGCAACCTTTTTTTTCCTCATTACTAGCAGAAGCTATCAATTAAGAACAGAATTCTCTTTACAAAAGAAAAAACAACAACACTGCAAAGAAGTTGCACCCTTCCAATAGATGGGCTGGCTGGCTGAAAAGATGCTATAGGGTTGAAGGCAGTATGGGTACTCTAAAAGAGTGAGTACACTGGGAAGAATCAGGTGGGACTGCGAAAAGATGATGTTTGAGATGACAAGGACAAATTCCAGTAGAAAGATGGGGTGGGGAATAGGGGGAGAGGAAACCATGCTGTTTGATGCATACAAAAAGAGAGTGGATAAGGAAGCATAGACAAAAAGAAGGGACCAGCAATATGTTAGGAAGGAAGGAACGAAGGAAGGGAGGAGTTTAATGGTTAAGGCACGAGGCTAGAATGTCCCACCTTAGCCAGCTGAGTAACTCTAGGCCAGTCACTCTCTCTCACCTTTACTCCCCTCACAGGATCCTTGTTATTGTGGGGAAAATAAGAACAGGAGAATGTGTTGGATATGTTCACTGTCTTGAGTTATTTGTAAAAAAAAAAAAGGGGGGGGAGAATTGTTGGAAAATAAAACCCACCCCTCTCCCAGAAAAATGAAATATTTTAGGATATATTAAAAAGGGAGGGAGGGAGGGAGGGAAATTTGGAAATGGGTGAATGAAGCAACTTTGTAAGCACAACCTTCAATTGCCTCACTTTCCCCTCTTCTGAATTAAGACAAATGTTTCGAAGCAATCATTACTCTTGTGTGCTGCTGGCAGTACAGACCTTCCCAGTCCAAAGTGCAAGCTGAAACTGACAGGTATCAGCATGACAATAATCAGAATCACACTCAGGCTGCAGGAATCATATATCCTGAATCAGCACACCTGAAACAGTTTATAGCCTCCAAATGAAAGCAGGAATTCATGGAGGTATCAAGAAAAAGATAACCCTGGTTTCAGCAATGCTGTCTGAGCAAGCTGCTTGGTCTTCATCTACAAAGATCTATTCATCTATTAGACATTTTTAAGCCGAATGGCTCCTTTCCTGTTATGAAACATAGGAGAAATTGTTTTTCTAAGGCAGGGCTGGTAATAATTAAGATAATTATGAGCTGCAAAACATTTATGTCATTCAAAATTATGATTTCAAAAAACTGCAAATATACTGCTTCATTCAGTTTTTTTTTTAAATGATTTGTTTCATTTTGTTACAAAACTACATTTTGTTTGCAAACTTACTTTGTCCATGCAGAGTAATATTTCTCAGTCTTTTGCTGGGCATCTGAATTTCTTTCAATATATTTTTCAAATTATCATTATTTTCAAGGATCTTAATAGCTAGGATTAAAACAGATTATATTTGATAAGTGAAAGAATTAAAACAACATGGAGAGCTGGTTTTAAAAATCAATTATCTAGGGAATGGCACTCATCTTTTTTTAACTGAGGGAGCCATGGTCATGTGGCCAACGTGACTATATGCCATTACCTTCCCACCGAAGTAGTGTACCTACTTCCTTGCACTTGCTTGCTTTTGAATTGTTAGGTGATCAGGAACTGGGACAAGTAACGGGAGCTTATCCCTACTGTGTGGCACTCAGATCTCGAACCCAGGCTGTCATCTTTAACTGCTAAGCCATTGGGCCTCCTATCTGGAAGTGAGACTTACTTCCTAGCAAACATGCGGAGGAGATGATTGATGAAAAAAAATTACTTCTGATTTCAAACATTAATTACAAGCAGGGAAGGAAAAAGAAAAGCAAAAGACACACACTCAAATCAACAGAAAGAACAATCCAGATTCTTTTCCACAAATACATTTCTTTTCATACCAACTGGAGTGTTTCTCAACAATGCTGTAATGTTCAAGATCTAAGTTGCACCAGCTCAAAAATATGAGCTCAGCTGGCAACAATCTCAGCTTGTCAGAGTTGCTACAGACAGAAGGGACTTTTTTTAGAAAAAAAAAATCACAGACTCTTGTCCTAGGTCTGTACCCTTTTGCCAACTTTCAGGAAAGGAAATTTGATCTCCTTGCAAGTATGCGTGCACATACACAGTAACACACACACACACACAAACTCTTATCATTTTTTTTCATCNAGTAACACACACACACACACAAACTCTTATCATTTTTTTTCATCGTTATATAAATGATAATGACATATTAGGTTGATGCCTTTAACACAAAGGTTACAGCTTCTTAGTAATCAATCTCACTCTACCTCAGGTATCTACTTCTAAATAGTGTGAGTTACACAAATAAAACCAAGCTTTCTTAAATTGGTGCCCTGCAGATATGTTAGGCTAGCAGTCCCATTGTTAACAGCCAAACAGCAATTTGAACTGGTTTCAGGTGTGATGGGAACTGAAGTCCATCACATGTACTGCACCCAACTGGGGGAGGTCACCGAATTACATCACCAAAATGTAATTTCATGCACTCATACCAGAAATAAAGCTAATTATGTATAATTGATCTTACTGCAAGATGTGTATGGACAAAATGTTACAAACTCTAAATCATAAATATCCCCAGAGTAGACATGCATTCACATTGTTCTAATCAGAGAAAAAAAAATTAAAAATACCTTTGTCTGTTTTGCTGTTTTGCAAGGTGAAGTAGGGCAGGCCAGGACCTGTTATTCGCAGAGTGTTAAAAAATCCAGTTAATTAAGCTAACTTTTCACTGAATTTGATTTTATTCCAGTTATTGCTATTGTTTCTTTGTCAATGTGTTTTGACTGAGATGTTCTTATTTTTTGCATTTTATTCTGAGTTTTCTTTCTTTGCAGTTTGGATTTAGTGGAAAGATTATTTAATCAGGTGCCACATGTAATCCATAAATATATTTAAAATAAATGAACACTGTAAATAAAAACTACATTCAATTGAATCAATTAATACCACTTGTCATACTAATTTTATTATTTTGGAATAAGCTAGTCACTTGTATATCTTTTTTTCCTCTTTGACAACACATAATTCTGTCAACAAAAATGCTTTTTTTTCAACAATTTAATACCAATTGTCATATCAGCCAATTAACTGGAAATTGGAGGGAAAGCTTTTTGTCTTTCTGTTCTGACCAGCCTAAAATTCATTTTCTTCTTCACATCTGTTGTATGGATGTCCAAAGTACAGTGTGGCTATTAGAGGTTTTCTAGTCCAACTTCCTGCTTAGGTAGGAGACACTATACCATTTCAGACAAATGAAAATGTTCAATCATTTTTTTAAAAAACCTCCAGTGATCGAGCAACTTGCCAATCTTGATTGGCTGCTTATGGATCCTCTCTGTCATCACATCAGGAAACAAGGGGGACTCCCTGCTGCCTTTAAAAGTCCTCACAGCACTAAGAGGAGAAGGAAGGAGAGGTGAGCAGTTGTCAGGGGCTCCTTGCACTCTGCAGCTGTTCAGGGAGAAGAGAATGGATGCTCTGGGAAATGTGAGAAGCAACAGGGGCAGCACATTCCAAGAAATGTGGTTAGGAGAGGAACATGACTTCTAATAGTATGTGGGTGGAAAGTCATCTCCACCAAAGTGGCAGGAACAGGATTGTACTCCTACTGAAACATTTGCAGCTGCCCTCGGCTGCTTATGGCTGAGGCAAAGGAGCTGCCATATTCTCAGTATAGCTTTCCCTCCAGGGATCTTCCACACTGAGCATAGTGGGTAGAATAGCATTAGCCTAGTGCTAGAGCAGCATTGGCCTAACTCATTCCAATATTGTCCCCCCCCCCCACACACACATACACAGTTCAAAGAACTGGTCCCTGTTTTCCTCTCTCCACAAACAATAGTCCTACAAAATATATGGGGATGGTCAATATCATTTTACTTCTTTAGTGGTAAATATTCAGGCATACTGGCTTCTTTTAAGGAGATAAATTCTGCCAAATGCAGATGATCAGGTTCAAGAATTATATACTGTCATTCAACAGTAGCCAAACCAACTGCTCCTGTTCTGGTTCATGTGGCCAGATAAGCAACCAAAGTGGAATGGAAGAAAAGTAGTTTTTCTAGTAAGTCTTTAAAAATAAATTTATGTTTCATGATGCACTGTGATACTCCTCATTTTTAAACCAGTGGAAACTTTTATGTCAGTGTATAAGAAGAGCATAATTGCAGCCCATCCTTTAGTTCTCATAATGCTTCCAGTGATAACTAGAAGAAGGGAGACCTAACTTCAAACCTTCCCTTGACCTTGAAACTCACAGGGTGTCTTTGTATCAATCCCTTTCTCTCAGCCCAATTTCTCTCACAAAATTGTTCCTCTGAGGTTAATATGTTTTAACAGCATCATCTGTCTTGATTTCTTAAAGGAAAAGCAGGAATAAAAATGCAATTTTAAAAAAAGCCAAATGACCTGGCTGTGACCCAGGTATCCTCTGAAATACCTGAAAAAGTTTGTCTTATAAACCATCCAAACAACAATAATTATTTGAATCATGGATTGGAGAAGCATCATGTAAATATGAGGATCTTAAAGACTGAGTTGCATTTCTGTGAGGATGGGAGCGGGGATCTGTAATACTTGCCGTAACAATTTAATTTATAATATCTTGCATCTGTGCTGAAGGATACAGAGAAATACTGACATGCTTCCTCATTTGGATCACAAGTGATACATTTTTTTTTCAAGTCATGTTTTAAGTCCACTCTGTAAAAATGAGGGAAAGAGAAAAGTAGAAGAAATGTGTATTCTATTGCACATCATAAAGGCACAACACTACAAAAATGTTTTATTTCAACAGGAGCGTTCCTTAAGGTTTTATTTTTCTTTGCATCCTTAATTTATATTTGTGTGCACCAATGCTTCATGTTTTGTTTTATATGCTGACAATGTCATCGTTTACATCTTCAATTTTCTAAACAGTTTTCCAACAATTCACCTTTGTGCATAATTTTTGCCTCTTACTCTGAGGGTGTTTTCTTTGCAAACTAATTTAAACAGTTGCCTTCATGTAATTACTTAATTCAGATTTCTCTTCTTTTTTCTTCAGTTGTCTACTTTACCTGCAGTAAGCAAGAGCTCCAGTGTTTTAGTGCTAAATATTGTCAATCAATACCATTCCATGGATTCATCATTTCATAAATGCACTATTAGTTTTTCTCATCTAAATAATTCAATTCGTGTCCAATTTACTCTACCAGCAGCATACTTGTTTCACCCATCAGTTTATGACACTGCTAACTTTCAAAAAGACCTCAATTATGTATCAGAATGGTCAAACAAATGGCAACTTCAAATCTTAACAAATAAATGCTCTGTCTTACATGTTGGCAAAAAAAAATCAGAAAATGAAATTCAAGCTGAATAGTCAAGACGTTGCTGATGATCCAAACTTTGTCAAGGACCTTGGAGTTTCCATCTCTAATGACCTAAGTGCTAGAGCCCACTGCAACTACATAGCCAAGAAGGCATGAAGAGTTGTTAACCTAATCCTACATAGCTTTTTCTCTGGTAATATCAAACGACTATTGAGAATATACAAAACATTTGCTAGGCCAATACTTGAATACAGCTCATCACTCTGGAACCCGCATTATGTATCTGATATTAACACAGTTGAGAAAGTCCAGAAATATTTTACAAGAAGAGTTCTCCACTCCTCTACT
>BHFT01051141.1:0-28013 GCA_004320025.1 Laticauda laticaudata
TCCGTTGGTGCAGTGTGACAGGGGCTTAAGCAAAAACATCTTCTTTCCCTTTGTTCCCATTTGGATTTGTTACCTCACCATCTTCATCCTTTTTTGTTTTATTATTTATATTGTTTTTAATGATGGTTAACTGCCCAGAGTCTTTGGGAGTTGGGCGGCATATACATTTAATGAATAATTAATTATTACAATTATCACTAGTAGCCTTTTATTTGAGCAGAAGTGGTGATTTATTCAGCTTGAAGTTAAATTATGGATAATATAGAGTATACTTTTCAATTACTATCAAGAAAGTGTTTGACGTTCATGGGCTAGCAAGAGTAGAAAGTGAAAAAACACATAAGCTTTACAATTGTACGTTATAGATCTTTAAAACACTGCAGGTCTGAAGATTAAATGTCTTCCTTAAATTTGTTTGATATTATACACCACTTAGAGCCCTTTGGGATGAGACAAGTGACAACTACTGCAAAATAAATATTTTGTTTGAGATTATTAAAAGTGCCATAGCTATTTATTTTTGGGAAATGTTAACTTTCAATGACAATAATAATGATGATTTATTTGTATATAATTTGTATAACTTATTTAAAACATATATAGAACTATTTTTAAGTTGATATAGAATATATTTCTAATTTATGACTGCATCTTTTCTGAGTATTTAAAAATCTCCCTTGTAGAATGTCCCATCTCAATAGTATTTAACTATAGCCACAACATTCTGCATAAATAGATATTAGCTGTTAATTTTCTCTTATAACTTATAACCAAACTTTATTATGTTTGGTCTTTCCATTTTATCTCCTTACCTCATGGTAATTGTATTAGAGAAGAGAAAAATAAGTTCTTGTTTTAAAGTGTTTCTTGCATTAGATTGTATCTTCCCTGACTTTCCACTGTAAATTGAATGTGATATTAGTCAAATATAGTTAAGAATCATTCTCTGATTTGCTGCATCAAAAGTTTTGAGATTGGAATCTTGTCATTTTGGAGCCAGCTCACTGAAACAAGAGTATCATTATATTACCTTAAAATATTTAAATCTCTTATTGATACAGAGGCATTATGAGTTTATGGTTGCAATAAAAATATTTGTTATTGCATTAATTGTACAGTAACTCTCATATATAGTGTTTTCTATGTAGTTCTATTTCCCCCGTTTCCTTTTGAAATAGAATTTCATATTATTTAATCTTTAGAGCTTTTCAGTATACACCAAAATGACTGCCAGGGGGTGCTCTATGATTGATCTGCTTTACTGAGGATTAGATATATGCCCCCTTTTTTGTGATTATGCTTAATTTTTAGGGCTTCTAAGATACTTTAAATGGTTATATTACACAACTCTAATAGTGTAATTGCTTTAATGTTGTTAATAAAATAGGCAGAGTGATCATTCATTATTTTTAACGTTGTTAAATTTATAATTAAATTTCTGTTAGATTTTAGTATACTGCAGATAAATGAATCTAAGTTGCATTTCTTAACATTTATTCAGTTGAATGCACTAAAAGTAGTGGGACACAGAAAAGTATATATTGTTTCAAGTAGAATTTTGGAAGATAGCACTGCTGAGAAAGATCAAGCATATAGAAGAAATAGCAGTTGCAGGCTGCATTGGCAGAACCTTTAAACTAAATCTAGGACTAAATTAGACATCATTGTCTTCCCTTTAAGTGGGAAGGTGCTGAATTCTGTTCTCAAAGCTGGTGCCAACTTTTCACACACACACACCATATAGACTGTGATGATCTCTTTAGGAAAGCTAAGACTGATGATATGGTTCACTTCACCTTTTTCCTGCAGTGTATTAAAAGTCCACCTGTCCTTTTATATTGCCCTATGTATAACGCAGGCAGATCTAAGTTACTGTCTCTCCTTGAAACAGACCCTTCTAGACCCAATCTTAGTAATTTGTTCTTACATTGTCTCGGGGATGGCTCCTCATATATCACTTTTCAGATTTCCAATTTTTTTTAAGAGCTGTAACCATCAGAGGAGAACGCTGTAATTCTTAATCAAGTTTTTGGTGACCAACTGTTCATGATTAATTTTCCCATGTTCTTTTGTTGTACTTGTGTTTTGGTCCGTGACCGTAATTAAAGTTTCATCATTATTATAAAGTCCACCTGGCAACTGGGTGGGTAAACAGTGAGAAATCTCAATATAATAGCATCCAGAAAAATAGAAATGGCACCCTAGCAGATACCAATTTTCCATTGAATAGAGTGCAGAGAAGATGACACCTTCTCTTCAAATGAGTTAAGCTCTGTGTATTTGGCATATGAGGCTGGGAGCAATATCGCAAGACAGCCAGCCTTGGTAGGAATGCAACAAAAGCAACTGAAACAAGATGGAAATTTGTTCAGAGAATTTGTTGATCAATTTCCTGAGGCAAAGTAATTGTTTACGCAACTCCTCAACCTAAAACATGTTCCCACTAGGCATAGCAAGCTTTATGACAAGGACAGAGGCATTAGATTCAAAGTTGCAATTGACCCAGATGTCAAATCTGTATATTTACCTAGACAATACTTTTACAGGGCCACTTAGTAACTGCTGAGATCATCAAGAGCTTATTCCCTTTCTCATTAGTTACTGATATGAGCACTAGCATTTGCTAGTTATGCACCTCTTCCTTTATATAGCACAAATAGTGTGCAAAAGGATAAATTAATATGAATTGGCACCAGAAACAGCATTCAAAAACTAAAGGAAAATGTATCATCTAACGACATCCTCAAGCTGATGTTAATTGGGCTTGAGGATCTTGGAAAAAGATTGCAGCATGATTCTATTGAATTAATCAAGACATAAAGTTCCATATTCTGTGGTGAAATAGTAGGCTTTTATCTCACTACAAAGATTTTGTGTGACAATTTTCCAAATTGTTCTATTCATTATAAAATAAAATGTTTGACTTGTTTCTATCAATAAAGCAGTCAGTGAATACCTGAGTTTAAACAGCAAATCTCTTTTCCAGAGAATCATTCTTTGATGGTGAAATGACAACACTTTACTCATGGGGGAAGGGAATGCTCCTAAAATCATTTAAATTTCATGGTTTATAGCTATTACTGATTAATGACTGTTATTGAAAGTTGCATAAAATTGCAACGTGGTTTGATTGCTTGAGAAAATAGGCAACTTTATAGGGAGCAGCTATTCATGTAAATTAAAAACCTTAAGTTTGCCCCAATTCAAGGACATTGCATTTTAAGGATTTTATTAACACCAGAAGATGCTGACTCAAAAAGACTACACAGGATTGTTCACCAAGATTAAGGGGTGTCATACTCAAGGCCCGCACGCCAGATCTGGCCCACATGGTGCTTAGGTCTGGCCCGTGGGAGTACTCTGGAAACAGCAAAGGACCAGCCCACAGTGCCTCTGCCAGTGAAACAGAGCTCCCTGGGCTCCGTTTTCACTGGCAGAGGGTTGCAGGAGGCCGTCGTGGCCAAAAACTGAGCCTCGATGAGTGACATCGAGCTGGGCATTCCCACCCCCGGTCCCCCAGATCAAACACAATCCTGATGTGGCCCTCAATGAAAATTAGGTTTGACACCCAAGACCTAGATATTTGCGAAAAAAAACTGAGCGTATTGAGCGAAAAGATGAAAATTCTTATTCAATAATAAAGAAAACTTTGAAAAGTCTCCAGTGATCTCAAGGCAGCACCTGATGATGCATGATGACATATGCTGAGAACCTAGCAAAGAAGAATCTCTTCAATGTCTAAGTGGTAGACTGCTTATGGTTCCTAGCTGAATTTCTTTGGTTTTTGATAGGAGAGAAATATTTGAGAAAAGATAAACAGTTGCAATGGCATGTACACATGATAATTTTAGTCTAGGGAGGGTTTCTCTAAAGAGAGCAAGATAGCAATTCAGACCCTTAAAAAGTTGGCAGGCAATCTTGTGTCCAGTGGAAGTGACAATTTCTTAATGGCCCTATTGAAATTGCAACACTCAGATAAATGTCCATAATTAGAGCTGAAAGGGTTATTAGAGATTGTCTTTGAGAACATCCATTTACCATTTCAATGTATGAAGGTTGGAGAAGAAGAATTCGAGTCTTGCTAACCAGTTCATTTAATTGCATTTGAGGTTGTGGTTATTATCTGCTTAATTAACTTTTTTTTCTTAAGTGTATCAACTACGGCACTGTTCATGTCTTAATTTGATGAAATTACACATATCAGGATCACATGTTTCTTTCTTTTTTTTCTGATAGTTTAAAGATGATGTCTCTTGGTTAAAATTGTGTAAGATTGTATTGCTAGTTAAGGATTATTTAGATCAATAGACAGATGCTGAATATATCATTGAGTTTGTTGGGTGAAAGACAGAAGGATTTATTAAAGTTAATAGCTTTAGTTCTTCAGAAATGTAAATGCTATTAAATATTTTACAGGACTAAGTTTAGCAGCTTTTAAAAGGAACAAGAGGAAACTAGAGCTGGCTGAAAAAGTAGAAACAAATCTTTTCCAGCTGAAGAAAAGACGACAAACAAGTGAAAAGGTTAGTATCTCTGGAGAAAGATGTTAGTTTTAACAAAGTTCAAATGTTAACAGCTCAATAAACTGAAACCAATGTTGTAATGTGTATATGTGTATACTTATGTATGTGGCTTTTTCATGTACTAGAGTCTTCCGATTAATGTTTCTTTGGAGTGTTTATTTCCGGAACTACCGGTCAGATTGTATTTATGAAAAGTCCTTGCATACTTGGACATAGGTTTAGACACTATAATATTTCGCATAAACTTCCTTATATTCTTATAGCCGTGTCAGTATGTTCCCTGTAAAATACAGATACTGTAACAATATGTTGGTTTCCAAAATAATTCCTAGGTTAGATACTTAGTTAGGGATTACACTGAACTTTAGTTATGCTTGTAACATATTAACCAAAATAGGTCAGTACTGACCACCACACTTTTTACTCAGTAGGAAACATCACAAAATCAACTGTTTAGTCCATGTCACTAAATCCTGAAGCCCAATGCTGCCCAATAGATACCAGCTGTGGTAGTCTATATCAATATTTAAACTTAAATATATTTTCTCATGTCGATCCTTTCTGCACTCTGCATAATACTATTAATCTTGAAAGTGGGCATTATGATGTGATGTGCATATGTGTGTCAGACTAAATTTGAGTAAGAGAAAAGTGGAAAAAAATGAAGGAAATATGCCAGGGTTAAAAAAAAATCATGTATGTGAATAGATCCATTAAAACGTGCACTTTAATCGTAACTAATTTAAAAGCCATTGTTGTGATTAATTTTAAATAGCATTGATTTTATTGAGCTGCCATTACATGCACATTTGAATCCAAGCCACTATTTTATCTGAGAGCAAATCTACTGCATCATTATAGCTTGATGATATATTTTACTATTTTCACTTTTTCAGAATGTGCATGACAAATGCAAAATGAAAAGATAAATATCTGTTGAGACATTTTCTCCAGTTTAAGATTTTGATGAAAATTTCTCAGTTTAAAGCATATTCTGTGGATCTGGAAAGGGCTGAAACCTTAAATATCAGGTAGGTAAACATGTCTGGGCATTTAATTAGCATTGACTGATCCAGAGTAGTCCTCTAGTCAAAAGGCAGGTTGACATTTGTTCACTAAGATTAATTTCAGCAGCCTGGTTTTCTTGTTGCTGAATATAGCTTTTGAATATATATTGAACATATTTTGCCATGAAGAATTAAAGATATGTGGAGAACATCTGCAAAACACATTGCTTTGTTATCTCCTTTTGTGGGGAAGTTGATTCAAAGAAAAAGTTTACATATTATTCAGGTATTTATTTTGGTGTTTTTAAAAAACAACAACAATATCTTAAAGAAAACAAAGATACTTAGAGTATTCCAGGAAGGTTGATAATGGTATCATTTCATAATATAAAGGGCAAGTCAATGCTTCCAATATGCCAGAACATGAGCTTATCAACCTGTTATTTAAGATTTCAAGTATCTTGTTATAACATTGAATGGGAGAATGCCACCTTCACAACTGAATTGAGAAATGCTATAAAATCTGAGTTCTATGTAGGACTGCAGTATCAATGTACTTGATATGTCATGATTCTGGACTGATACCTTATACCAAGAGTTTGAAATTCAAATGAATCTGAGGTCCATATTGCATAAAATGAGCTAATTAGTGGGCAGTATTCAAATGTATGCAAAATGCAGTAAATATTATTTTATTAATAATTAACATTATTTTTACAAACAGTACAAAAACTAAAGGACAGTAAATTGTTGCTAAAAGCAAAACTATGTTGCCTACAATAGTATAGTAAAATGCTGCACTGCCCTGGTTGCAATCTCCAGGTTGTTCATTGCTCATTGCTCTGTTGCTTTGTTTACAAAGCTATAGGCAGCTAGCACAGACAAATGGTGACATCACAGGCAGTGTTCCTTCTGTTTACCAGCACAATCATCATGGGCTCGCATGGCACCTGCACATGGGACAAGACAATAAGGCAGGATGGGTTCTTGGTAGTGCCTTCAAAACACCTCAGTGGTCCAGATGTGGCCCACAGGCCAGGTGTTTGAGACACCTTCTTTATAAAGTACTTCCAGCAATGCTTTGGGTGTGTCACCTCTTCATTTTATAATAATATCATTATTTCTGGAGTCATAGATGGAGAGATTTGAGAAGCCATCCCTGAAATCAATAGAAGCCTCTTCTGAAACTTTGCCAAGAACATGGACTTGATAGCATTTTCACCTCTTTTATGGTTTGATGCCAGATGTTGAAGTTAACATAGAACAACACTCTAGTCATATTGCTATGCTGCATAATTAAATGAAAATCTGGATCTGTTCTGTTTTACTTGAGCAGTTCATAACAAGTAATATACAGTGAGTTTTATAGTGCGTGGATTAAGTTTTATGGCTGCTGAAATACAAGTGATTTCTTAGCTAAAAAAACTTTTCCCCTTCCTCCCCTTTAATTGATATGAGGAAGAAACTGAATTGCTATTCTGTAAAAGGAATAATTGCTTCCCTTTGCAAAAATGTAGTTTAGTTCCCATTACTGTTGAGGAAATTAGAAAGAAATGAAATTCCAGAGAGAGACACTTTGGTATAGTGGTTGGAACAGCAGACTAGAAACCAGGAGACCATAACTTTAGGTCCTTCCTAAAGTGAACCAGTCACTTTCTCTCAGCTTTAGGAAGCAAGCATTGGGAAACTATTTCCAAAACCAGAGGGACTAGTCCAGGCAGTCACTGGAAATTGACACTGAATCAGTGGCTTCCAGAGATAACTTTTGTCTCTGTTCCTTGAGTGAAATCCCCCCCCAAAAAAATATTGGAATCTTTAATACCTCCAGAACATTTTTTTTAGTCATTGCAGAGCTTCTCTGAGAGAAAGGAATGAACAAAACCTTATTTTTGCTGTTTAATGTGTCCTACCTGCCAGAATCCCCATGAGTTCTAATCATGGGGATTTTGGATCTAAACCACCAGATTGGCATCCCTTATTTAGATGTTGACATGGAAAATACATGATGGGCATCTGTATAAATATACATATCTTTTAAATGTTATTTTGCAGACAGTTCTGACTGCTAATTTTAGAAAGGGTTATGTTGCCTTTTTACTTTCTATTCTTGAGATCCAATGTATTTTTATATAAAGGGTTAGAACAAGGTATGAGAACTGCAAGAAGCATGGCTAGTGATGTCATTGGAATCAGCAGGAGATAAATATTGAACACTTTAGAGGATTAGGGGAGACTTTTACAGGAATTTTCAAAAGGGGCAAGAGCTGTGGATAGATTGATACATCTATATACATCACAAATTGGAAAGTTTATTAAATGATCTAAATTAAAATATTTAATAACTGTATTAGACCATTAAATCAGTATGATTTTAAAAATCACAACTGCCAGATATTTGGCACAATATTGAATGACTGCAGGAGCCTTAAAAACAGTGCCATTAGATACTTGTAGTTTCAGAATGCTGAGGTTCCACTGAAGGATTGCAGTTTAATAGCTGTGAGCATTTTTTTGGTGTGTGGATTAGAGTATTCTTATTGCCCTCCCTGCTTCAGTTCTGAAGTTTGAGGATCTCAGGAAAGCATAGATTGTGGTTCCTCTTGATATGTTCAGTTATTAGAAATATAAGCATCCCATTCTCTATGTTTGCTTAGTTCTTTGGTATTAGATTCATTTATTTTTAGTTTCCACATGTGTACAATAAACTTAGTGTCCATGGAGTGGTTTTTAATAGGGAATTTTTTTTTTAGAATTCTGTGATGAAAATGATTTTGGAAAAAAGTCACTTGGAAATAAAAGCCACCATGATAGAGTGGTTATAGTGCTAGATTAGGGGTGGAAAGGGACAGGTTCTAGTCCTCTCTTAAATATGGAAAGCAGTGGGATGATCTAAGTTCAGTCAGCTTCAGCCCAAATCTGTATCCAGCTCCAAGCAAGAAGGTTGATAAACAAAACTGTTTGAGGCATCACACATTAATAACTTTGCCTTAAAAACCATCATTCTTTTGAATGAAAAAAGTTAGATTTATCCAAAGCTATGACAGCTTGAAGTAAAACAAGGCTTCCAAGAGCTGCACTTAATGTTTTTGGGCAGATCAAAGTCTATTAATAAATGAGATGTCATTGAAAAATAGATAGGGTCATATCCCCAATATTGAGACAACTGTTATTCCCCTTGGATTTCACAGGGAGTTGCAGGGAGGGGAGAAGACTTGCACTGTAGCTTTTATCTGATTCTCAGTTCAAAATGGCAGGAAATGGTGTTTCCATTTTTATTTTATTTGTGGCATTTTGATGAAAAAGCTAGCGGACTTACAAAGCAAGAGTTTGAAGGCCACAAGATTTCCGGTAGGGGCTCTGGTTGTCCAAAATAGTCTTATCATTGCTTCTCATATGTTTTCATAATAAGCACTTTGTTTTCCATAACTTATTTGAGCTTCTGCATGGCAAAATGGAATTAACTAGGTTGACAACTTTTATTCTTTCTTGGAACCAAAGTCATTCAGATTAAAAGAGGATTTATGAGGGGCTTTGGTTGCTTCTTAGAGTGCCTTTGTTCTAAGGGCTTTAATCTTCATTAGAAGGGAGCATATATACAACTCTTTCCACTATATTAATTTGGATGGGAAACTCATGTGCAGTGCTTGCTTGTAATGGGAAGAACTGGCAGAAGATCCCTTGAAAGTCCAGCTGATAAATAATTAGTAAAATGATGGTTGGAAGATTAGTCTTTGTTTTTGCTAGCAGGCATAGCATCTAAAAATAATTACTTTAAAAACAAATGTGTACTTGATTATATCAGATTTAGGAGTAATCTTAATCTTAAAACAAGGACAAAACAAGATAGAGACCCAGGAATATATTACGACTTGTTCAGTTATTAATGAATGTATATTCAGAAAAACTTAGTCCTGAGTAAAGATACTGAGGGATAAATTGTAAAAAAGCCACTCCTTTCACTGCTGTCCTATCTGGATCTGCATTGAGCAGTAAGTTATACTTGAATACAATAGAGCTTACATTTCATTAAAAAATACATTTCAGGACTGGATAATTTGCACCCCATGACTTAATTTCATTTGCTCTTGAGCCTGATTCTGAAAGCATTTTGGTAATGATTAATCCAGACCACTCCTACCTATCTCATCCCGAGTACCCTGTTATGTAAAAAATAAACAGCAAACAATATCCAAAAGAGGAAAAAGAAAAAAAAAGCGCATCAGAAAGAGAATAAGAACACTGCTTATTTCAACCCTAGTCACTACTAGCAGATTTTTTTTGTGCATTGTTTTGATGTACTTAATGTTGTAAAAGGCACTGCATAAGTATCTTCATGCTACAGATAACCTCCAGTTTAAGAATGAATTCCCAAAGTCCTGTCCCTTCAGTTGAATTTGTATGTAGGCCGGTACAGTATTAAACTACCGTACAAGTATTGTGAATTTGAATCTTTGTGTATTTAACTGGAATTTTGCTACATAGACTCCATTCTTAACATACTGAAACGATAAGATGTCCTTAAATTGGGACATTTTTAACCTGGGGACCTGTATACATTTTGAGTAAAATCCTGTCTTATTTTGCTTATTCAGAGGAAGAAAATACTTCATTAGAGGTGTTTCATTGTTAATGAAGTTTTATTCAGAACAAGCTGGTAAAAATATTTCCCTGACTAGCGCCATTGTAGAAAAACTTCAGATGCAAAAACTGACCTTAGCAATGATTGGATGTAGAGTCAAGAGAAGTAAACAGTCTTGTCCTCCATTTATAGTTATTTGGTTCTAAGCTCCCGTATGTCTTCAACTGCAAAAATATCTCACTGCTTAAGAATATCATTTCAATATCTTTGTTTTCCTGTTATATAGGAAAATGAGTCAGAAACATTGGACACTGTGGGAGCAGTTGTTATTGATCAAGAAGGAAATGTTGCTGCTGCCGTGTCCAGTGGAGGCTTAGCTTTGAAACATCCTGGGAGAGTTGGTCAGGTAGGTTTAATCTGATGGTTCACCTTTTTGAACCAAACTTGTTGTCAAATAGAGAGCACATTCTTCAACTTGATGAAAACAATGCTTGTTCAGGTTAGACATTTATATGATAATCCATTCTCAGTAGATACGTATCAAGCACTTAATATATTACATTTTAGTTTGGGGCCTTGGATATTTGAAGATCTGTTATTGCATGGTCCTACTTGCTTCTGAAACTTTGATTTCCTATTCTGTGTTTTTCAAATACCTTCTAGTTAGTATTGACTTCTGGCAATTGTCTAGATGGGTTTCTTCAGTTTTGTAAGCAAAGATTTTGAAAATGATTTGCCATTGCCTAGGGCACCCTAAGTTGCCATAGGGTGGTATGAGAGAGACTGGCTGCCCTAAGGTCACCTAACTGGCTTTGTGCCTGATGTTTTATCCATAACTATTCCATTACTTTCTGAAATACTGTTGAGGTTATGCAAGGCAGGGATTTTTTTTATCAGACTCCTGGCAAGGGAAATCTCATGGCTTCTCTGTATCAGTGTTGTATAATGACTAAGATGCAGGACCAGGAATCTCAGATTCAGTTCCATCTCAACCATGAAAACACACTGGATGATGTTGGAATGGTCACTCTCTCAGTCCAACATAACTTACATGATGAATGTTGTGGAGATAAAATCTCCATGTAAGCTACCTTGTGCTCTGGAAGAAATGGAAAGATATGAAGTAACAAATACATTTATAAATACACAATATATAAACCTACAGACTAATATTGTTAATTTGCTGAGTATTCATGATTGATGGAAAAGGTTTTGGGATACAGTCTGAACAACTAAAACAGAAATGTTGGGAAAAACTGATAATTTTGCAAAATGATGAAGCGAGCCTTGGAGCAGCAGCACAAGCTCTGCCTCTTTTATACGTGACTGTAATATACCAGTGCCTATGTATATAAAAATGGCAGAATTTGTGGCATGGCACTCATTTTGTCATTTTCCCTCTTCCTGCAAATATCTTTGAATTCAGATTCACTATAAAAGTCAGTGAATGGGATACTCTCCCATTTTCTCATGAGCGTTTCAGCAAATTTGCTCTAAAATTTACACCATTTTTAAAATAATTGTGTGACCATCCTAAACAATTCCTTAAATGGCTTTGGTGGCAGACAAAACACATGGATCAAACAAAACACATAGATCAATCAATGTGGGAAAGAATTTGTCAGAAATAATCCTAATAAGCCATTCCTTCATTTGTTAGAGAGAGTTCTTTGAAATTAATTTATAAATAGTACTGTACTGCTGTATACATAATAGATTTATAGAATATATTCCCAAAATGGTTAGAAAGGCAATGAAAAAGAGGTCTTTTAGATCTTCAGTGGAGGTGGCTGTGATAAACATACTTTGGAATATGGAGAGAGGGGTAATTACCAATATTAATTCCAAACAATTTGTAGAAGAAAAATTATGCTTGTGGGCAATCTTTTCTAAGAACAGTTTAAGAATGTTATATGTTAATTACCTCCTGATAATATACAAATGTTGTAAATTATATTGAAAATGTATCATTATAAAATAAAAGTATATGGTATCAATGGAAAATTTAATACAGAAGAATATTAAAAGTTATTCAGAATCAAGAGGATTTTATGATATGTAGCATCATTTTATAAATTTTATTAGTAAAGATCCTAAAAATTACATTTCTTAGGACTATATAGTAATGTATTTTTATCCAATATTTTAGCTTATAATATTTTGTATCTTTATTGTATTTGTTGAGTAATATTTTTATGAGTTATTGTGGATTTTTCTATTAAAAAAAAAGATTCAGCTTGTCTTCTGCAGGGAAGCTCTAATGTTCATGGGTTTGTGGCTTAGGGGAATACTAAGAGTTTGCTTAAAAATAAGAGACCTTGTCAGGTAATATGCACAAGCCTAGTGTTTGTATTGAAACTTATTTTCTAACACTTGATTAAACTTTGGTTTTACATAAAATCCTCTTACTATTCTGTCAGGCAGCTCTTTATGGATGTGGTTGCTGGGCTGAAAATATGGGATTTCAGAATCCTTACTCTACAGCTGTGAGTACCTCAGGTATTTGCTATTCTTATAAATATTTGTTTTAATGCTAATACTTGAAATATATTGATGCTGCATATCTTGAAATGTCTAAATATTTCTATTTAAAAACTTCTGTTTTTGTCTGTTTGAATCCAGTTACTCAGTTCATTCCAATCTGAATTGTCATTTCCTCGTATGTGACTGAATTGTTTTCCAAAATAGTTACTACCAAGTTTTGAAATATTGATGGGTGCCACTTTTGAGTAAAAGCTCAAAATACTGCTGTATAGTAGATAATGGTTTTAACATGGAGATATGAATTTCTTTGCATCCTCTAGCAACTCTGCTGCTGTGGCTGATCATTTATTTAATAATAGTTCATGCACTGTAACTTGCTGCCTAGCTTCCTTCTTTTTTGCATATGGCTTGCAGAAAGAAGCCTGGCTTTTCATTTCTCCTCCACTCAATAGGAGTTGCTTTCATGTCTGAAAATTGAAAACGTGTGTTTTTCAGTGTGGTGTATGAATGCAGATGCCCTCTGTCACACCTGCTTCTAATTTCCTGACTTGAAAGGAAAGCTCATCAAAAGAAACAGAAACAATTTCTTTGACACACTGTTCTGAAATGCCTCGCTTTACAAAAGTTCTTTGCAATGCCATCTTGGTTCCATTGGTAGATGACTCTAAGATGCTAGGCTTGAATAATAAGTCATGTTTTACTTTGCTCAATACTGTGGGTTTTTTTGTTTAAGAAAAAAGACTTTTTTGAGGTTATTTTAAACTTAAGAAATCTGCTTAAAGGGGATTTGTGTAGGTGCTGGGCTTTGTGATAAGCTGAAATGAAAAACATTACATGTAGTAGTAACCAAAGGTCATGTAAACTGATAAGAACGTTAACACTCAGAGCCCTTGAAGTTTTCAAGCTTTTCATGTTTAATTCTAACATTCCAGGAAGAATGCCAGCACAAAATCATGCACCTCCTAAAAGACTTCCTAACCTTGGAGTACTACTGTAATGTGCATAGATGCTTTTAAAAATGTTTCTTAGCTTTAAAAATAATAGTACAGTGAAAATATGAGGGACCTAATATAGGTGATCTACAGCTGAAGCCTGCCTGCCTGCCTGCCTGCCTGCCTGCCTGCCTTCCTTCCTTCCTTCCTTCCTTCCTTCCTTCCTTCCTTNATTCAATAAGGAAAAAAATCCTTCCTTCCTTCCTTCCTTCCTTCCTTCCTTCCTTCCTTCCTTCCTTCCTTCCTTCATCTTCCCTCTCTCCCAGTCAGGGCAGGTAAGTTTGATAGGAAAACTGGTTGGGAGCCCATGGGTAGGAAGTGAACCCAGTGGGGGAAAATAGGAAAAAAATTGATTATTTTTGATATGGTCCAGTTAATATTGATTATTTTTGAATGTGGACCTTCTCAATCATTGGAGCCACTAACAAAGAGCTAACTGCTCTGCCCTATAGTGTTCTTCCTCTTTCCTGACCTCAACATTGTTTTCCCTTCCTTGTTTTCATCATATTCCTGTTACTCTACAAAAAAAGGTAATGGCAAATATAGTCATAATAAAAGGCACTCTCATACATCCCTTTGAGCCCTTTCAAGAATGAGTGGCACTTGGTAGACATCCAGTTATGTCTGTTGCCTGTCTTTCACAGGATCTCCACTGATGGCAAAAAGATTCCAGATTTGTTTGCCCAGCTCCAACACTTCTCCCACACACACCATGGTTAAAACAATCAATAAGCACTCCTATTCGTTGAAAGTTCTGCTTGTGTAATAATCTATGATGGTAGAGATGGATGAGGCTAAAAAACTAGGTTTGTGCATGGAGACTTTTTTATATGGGAAAATGTTCAGACATCTGAGCTTTTACCTAAAATGGTATACAGATGATATACATCAGTTAGAAGTATTTAATCTTGTCGATAATCCTACTGAGGGCTACAGAGAAACTATCAGAATATTTAAAGTAACCACAATATGGATTTACTTACAGAACTTTTAACAAATTTTTAATCAGCCTTACATTTATAGAAGGTGGCATGCTAATTCAGCAGTGGGCTTGTTGACTGGAAAACTGACAGCCCAGGAGGTACAAGACCTCAGCATCATGAGATGGGATGAGCACCTGTGTTCACCCTAGCTCCTACCAATCTAGATGTTTGGAAGCATGCAAATGCAAGTAAATAAATAGGTACCACTTCAATGGGAAGATATCAACACTCACTGATGTAATGCTGGCCAAATGACCATGGAAGTGTCTTCAGACAGTGCTGGCTCGACAGCCCTTGAAAATGGAGATGAGCACCACCATCTATAGTCAGCAACGACTACAGATTAAAATCCATAGGAACTTTACCTTTACATTTTTAGGTCGACAAAAGTCAGTGAGCTACCAGTGAAATCAGTGTAGCCTTATTGACAAGCTGTCTCCTAAACAATCCCAACAAAACTGGAGGTAAAGAACATTCACCTGACATCTTGAAGTTTTAACGTTGGTTAAATTATATGCGATTTTTCTTTGTTTGCATATATAGTTTGAGAAACACTTTTTCTTTGAGGGTGGGCTTTAATAAACAGTAAGAGTCAGTGTTATATAGCTCCTGTCATGCCCCCTGTCAGAGTCTGAATCCACTCCGTTGGCTGTGGAGGAAACTGGGGAAGAGCGAAGTCCGGCTGGGCAAAGCAGGGGAGAGTTAGAACAAGGAAGGGGGAATACAGAGGAAGACCCAGGCCCACCCCTTCTTCATCCTAGGGTATGCAGGGAGGAACAGAGAAGAGAGCAACGTGGGTTCTGTGGCTTATGAGGGAGGAAAGAGCCCTGTTTCCCTTCATTAGCCACACCTGGGAAGGGGGTTTAAAAGAGATTCATGCTGAGTGCAGCATCTTCTGGGAACAAACATGAGTTCATTTTATGTTGACTTTGATTACCTGGGTTCCTGCTGTCTTCCCAACCGAGCCATGCCTTCACCTCTGGAATTTCTTCTCTTGCTTTGCCGGACTAATTACCTCATCTTGCCTTGTTTGGACTTAATAATTACAGGTTTTTTGGCCACATTTTGGACTCCTACTGATTATCTGACTGTGTTGCTTTTGTGCCACGCTCCAGGTCATCACAGCTCCCCATAGGTCTATTCATATAGAAGGTATCTGCCTCCTTGCCCTGTTTTTTAAAAAACATTGGAACAAAAATAGTGGAAATATCTATGGTTCTTTGTTAACAGCATGTAGTAGTACCGTGTTTCTCAGAAAATAGGGCTGGGCCTTATTTTCTTTTGACCCCTGAAAAAACGGCTAGGCCATCTTTTCATGGGTTACTTAATTTCTCCCCCCCCCCCCCGAAAATCAACCGAACTAGCCAAATGAACTGTTTTTGGAAATAATCTCATCTCTCTTTCCCCAGAAGAAACCAATAGGAATGCAATAGATGTAGGACTCTGGTTTAAGGAGGTTATAAACACTTATTTTGAAAGTTAAAGTTACTAAACATTTCTGGATTGCCTATTAAACTATTACACCTATGAAACAAAGACCCACTAGATTGCCTAGTGTTATGTTTGTTTAGATATTTTAAGTATTTACCATTAAGACAAGACACAATCTTTGACAGCCAGTTTTGGCACAGTGGTTAAAGGCATCAAGCTAGAAACCCAGAAGATTGAAAAAGTTTAGTTCCCGCAATGCAATCTGCAACACTATCCCCGAGGAGTAAACGCCTCACCTGAAAGCCTGAACATCTAAATAACATCATAAGAAGAGTGGCGTAATCTACCCTCTCAAATACTCTTATAGCTACCCTCACCTTTTCAAAGCTTCTAACATCCTAACCCATATGGAAACTCTCTTCGGATTAAACAAGGAACCTGGTTATAACTTTCATGCAGTTAATTCTATTTATTTGTCCCAGCGGCGCCGAAGTGAGTGTGCGCGAGCGTGACTTAATTCCTCATACAAGGAGGGATTATCAAAGAGTTCGCCGTGTGCACATTATAAAGAAAAATAGCTGAGCCGCGTTTTTAAAAAAGTCTTGAAAATACTTTAGATGCAGTTCTAAAGACTATGCAACATTTCAATTGTAGGCTCCCAAAACTCAAGTGCACAATCGTAGAACTAATTATTACACTTTTACCTGAGCACAGCTTGCATTCACAAAACTTGGCTGAATTTGAAAGGAATAGATAGGTATAAAATCCTGTTCTGTCCTGAAAAGATACTTATGTTTTACAGAACACTATGTTTCATCTTCTAATCCAGTGAGTTGTGTAATTCCATCTTTTATCTTTATAAACCAAAGTAAACCTACACAAAAGCCAAGCACATTAATTCCATGTATTATCTTTTTCCACTTATAATCCAACCATTAGATCATCAAATGCCCATTCTTTCATCTAGCGCTATAAAAATAAGATGGACCAGAAAACACCGAGCCGTTGACCAGCGCTACACTGAGAGACACTCGTTAGGTCCTTTCACTGTTGCACTTTTGAAATTCAAAAGTTCTGAAATCCCACTCACACGGTATTCCACAAGTCAAGAAGGAATACTTATGTTGCCCACTCTGGGAAGTTATACACGGTTACCAAATAATAGGGAGATACAATAAACCACGCCGATCACTACAAGAGAAAGAAATACCACTATATAGTCCAAATCTATCCTCTCGAGTCAGGCAATTTTTTAACCTCACTTGTATTCATGACGGGCTGTATGGTGTAGTCTGTAAAATTTACACCGTACTCACCATCTGCCAGTTCAAGAAGCAAACTCCTCTTATCAGTAAAAATATATATTCTCTCTAGATGCATCTACTTTGCTTAGTCAGGAATCTAGGCTTATTACCCATTTACGCGGCGAGCGCCCGCCCGCCGACCTGACCATGTTCGACTTTTTGCAAGAATGTGCCGGTGTTGATTTGAGAATCTGACAGCTCTTAACAAAACCCGAAAGCCTCATGCAAATCATGAAGATAGCTTGGGAGAACTTGTGCGCTAGATTAAGGCTTTTGGTGGCAAACGGAGTGCAGTTGGCACCGGTCTCTCTTTAAAAAACATTTGATATCAAACTGAACGACCAACGAATGTTATGAATTAAAACAATCTTTTTAGCATTTCAGTTGCTTTTAATTGTTTACCAACTCTATTAAATCCAGCACAGCTAAAAAGGCATTGTTGTATCTTTTGAATTATGTCTCTTAATTACTTTAAACTATAAACCGATAAAATTAATTACTACTGATGGTAGATAAAAATAGAGATACAGATGATAATTGATATTTCATAGGAATTTTAGGTTATTAGAACAAGGTTATATTTACACACTTCATATTTACTTGGCCTTCAATATAAGCCTTGTGAGGTGCGTGCACTCAGCTCCCTCCGCCTAGAAAACTGTTCCCTCTTTTTACAAGAATACTTGCTTTTTATATATGTTTACCGAAGACAGTGGAATATATCATTAGTGACCAGTAAACTATATTGGCATGTACAAATTTCACTATTTCTGCGAATAGCGCCGAGCGTCGGCTTTACCGAGGTAAGATATTGTGATGCATTACGGCGTAACTACCTATACATGATTTCTAAACCACCTTTTTGTGTACATGAAAAATATCGAGGAGGAAAAATACTATTCAAGGGGCATTCTCATCGCTGTTTTCCTTGAAAAGCAGTATGCAGCTCTATCATGTAGCAATTAAAATATGGCGTGAAACCAGTAAGGGAGCATATGTGTAGCCCACTTGCTTGTACAGAAATGAAAATGATTATCAGGACCTTTTTACTGTCTACAAGTAAGTACCTGAAGTGCGAGTGAGGGAATAGGGAATTTAGAACACTTGATATATCAAGAATGGAACAGGTATTGTGAACCAAAAAACAAAATGTGCATTCAGATTGCACAACAATGAGAGAAGTAAATATTTGATTTAAATTTTGTTCATTATTAAGAGAATGTAAAATAATCAAAAGCTACAAAACATTATCGAAAGGGAAAGGCAAAGACTGAGATACCAGTTCCAATCTGGATTAGATGATCTCACTAGAAGGTAATGAATTAGATTTTTAAAAAATATTTTTTTTTCCTAAAAAAATGTATGAATTCGATATGTTGTCAACCGTGGTAAAGCCAGTGCGGATAACTTTACACTTACACGCGGATCGGAAATTCAAGTTGTAATAAATACCATGAATAGCGTTGATGCTAAAACCCAAAAGATCATACCTCCTTCACAGGTCTCCATATCTCTTCCTTATTACATCCTATCTTGCCATTTTTTGACTAACACTAACCATTTCTCTTTACTTGCACTGTTGCTTAACCCTGCTTATTCCTGACACTGAATAACGGATAACAGATGTCACGTATGTTTATGAATAATATTATGTACTTAATAATGATACCTTCGATATGTTTAGATTTTCATCTCCTCCTATACTTAATTTGAATAATTTTTCTAGGACTTTTGATAACATGAAACAATGTGATTACAGCTTCAATCCCTTCAGTCATTACCCATTATTCTTTCCCAATCACTGCGCTTAGAGATTTAATCCTTTTAAACATTTAAGATATATCTACTATAGTTGAATTTTTCCATTCTATATTAAAATAACATCTGGTTCTGTCTAACCTTGGTGTTTAAACCCAGCCCCGCTCTCTCATGATTCTGAGGTTGACTGTTAATAAGCTTACCCTTCAGCAAATGTGCAATTGAAGCAATCTGAAGCTTCCACTTCCTTCATTTCCAATTTACCTTCCACACGGGAGGTAATCCTATAAGTGTCTTACTATATAGAGGAAAGCATTTGTAGGGCAGAAGACCATTTCTAGGAACTCCATGGGAACCTCCCAACTCCGGTATACATGAGCGAGGAGAGAAGTGGATCTCCCTCGAAACCATATTACTCCCTTGATCAGACAAGCACAAACACAGGACAGCAATGTAATCCTACCTCCCCACATTACAATGAAACAAGGAATATGGTATTCAATTCCAGTAGCTACAAATCGGTACTCCGTAACTTACGTTCGACACTGAGCCTAGGCTAATTCTTTCAACGCGACCGACAAACTCAACACATCAGCCTTCGAGGAATCATGCGTTCTTTGTAATCAATAGCCTGATATTAATTCACCAGGCCTAATAGTAGGCTTCTCTTTACGGAGCCTGAACGAGATGCGTTAAGATACAAGGAAGTACGCACAAATCAAGTCAACTACCAACGAATAACTTAATAAGCCAACCGTGAACATCCTAATAACAAAACGAATAAAAAAAGCTACACACAACCAGGGAACCATATCAAATAACCTTAGGACTTACAAGTGACCACAACAGAAGAATCTATCTCTAGATTTGTCATTCGATCACGTGGAGAGACACGCATGGCGCGTGATACGCGAGTCAGTCTCTTCAGCAACGGGCCTGAAGTTGGAAAAAGAGAACATACGCACTCGGGCGAAGACGCTGATCACGCGGTTTATACACACGATCAGCCCAGTACTTATTGTTACCAGATAGACTCACCGCAACTTACCTACGACAAATATATATTACAAAATATATAACAGAAAAAAGGGGAAAGGGGGAAAATTGAAATCTAGAGACACTCCAACAGTTTCCGACCGACAGACCGGCACACTCGGATCCATAAAAAGACCCCGCGACAACAGCGGACGTCTTACAACAGGCCATACCGAATAGTCGGCAGCCAGTGCTTATGTTACTACATTATCGGAACCGTTATGTGCTCCACATCCCAACATCCCTGTTTATTAGAACGTCCATTCAAGAAAAAAACCCCTGACCTCACAAACGCATCAGACGCGTCACAGCCTTACACTCTACCACGTCCTTGGAAGACTTGTCCCAAGACCCGCTCTGGCGATTCAGCGCGCACATAACCACAACAAGCACGCACGAATTAACGCGAAGGCCACCTCGGATCGCTTTGACTAGAACTATACACGTCCCATCATCCAGCCGAATCGCAGACAGACGCCCTGTACTGATCTTCCGTCCCGCTTTCATTATAGGGCCCTCCCTCCCCCTAGACCAGGGCGCGGTTCAATCCCTCAATATTCCTCCCAAAGCCATCACGTCACCAACGTCCACTAGGCGAGCCTCCACTCAATTAGCAACTTAACGTCGCTATTCCGCCATCCGAGCTGATCTAACCCCAGCCGCACCTTTAACCAGGCCCCTCGGCCTCCGCTCGCACGGAACGGTCAATTACTAAATTTACATCTTTAGACAGACATGCTCAATACTTTGCTGCACCAATTGTGAGGTGAGTACATGATCAAGTTGCAAATTACTCACCGCAGCTATACTTAGCTCTTTCATTTTAATAACATACCCTATATAAAATATATATGCTGTTTAAGCTTTCCTTCGCCAGCATCGGATATCTCTAATCCCCTCTTCAATTGTAAGTCTGTTAAAGTTGTTGACTCATTGTAAGTTACATATATACATGGTTACCCGAGCAGACGTATCATTCAGTCAGAACTCTACATAAACCAATAATCACGGCTTCTGTATTGGAAGTGTCTTTACGAACTGTGTCTCACCAGTTTGCGGCGCGTGCCTTTCAAAACCGTGCGTGCGTATCCTGACTTGGCTATTAACCTCTCAGGTGCGGTATAGACATTCGGACTCTGCGCAATGTTATACGTTGATGCATTTAGCTTTCATAGCTTCTCCTTCTATGTCTCCTTCTTGATTGTGCTGGCGCAGATCACCCTCCCTGTTACGCTGTGGAGGCTTTCGAAGTGGCTGCGTGGCTCTCGTTATATCAAGGACGGCTTGCTCTTTCTCAGCAAAGCTGGGTTATGTCACCTGAGGTGCACTCACTGGAGGGACGGAAGCCGTCTCTCATACAGAGCAGTCTGCTCTCGTGATTTCAGGTCTGCTGGGAGGTCTGTGTAGCATCAGAGGTAAGTTCATAGTCCGTAGTTGTCACAGGGTTTGCTCTCTCTTTGTTATACAGAGATCTTTCGTGAGGTGAGAGTGCAGGCTTCCAAATGCATTGACAGTCTGCTGGAATCATACTCTTCTATTTTCATCGCTTTCAGGTCTTTATTCAAATCTCTATGGTGTTCTCTGATGGATCTGTGGCTGGGTATTTTTCTATAGTGGCTAGGAGTATAGGTCATGCCATTTGAAGTTGATGTTATGACCTGTAGCTTTTCATGTGTTGGACTAGGAGGAAAGTGAGTGTTCCAGCTTTATTACGTCTACTGAACTCTCGTGCGTTCATCCAGCGTGCGGAATCTATTTTCCTACGGCAGCCGAACTTTTCTGCCTCTTGGACCGTACTTTATTCTTCTAATTGGTCTGTACCAATGTATTGTAAAATTGCTCTTAACAAGAGTGACCTCACCTAATTTCTCAAATATATAAGTATTTTATATAACGTCTATATTAGAACTTATCTTTAACCTTAAATTATCTTAAAATTTAAGACTTACTATAAAATTATCTTCTAAAAATGGCTTTTAATACCTAGTACTTACAACTAAACAACTGACCGTGGGCCGATACAGACACCACACAGAAATGGAAAACCTGCAACCTCCATGCATGCGCCCACACCTACATAACATAGTCATACATAAATAACACCACATAAGCAACTATATAGTTCATAGATTTGCTCTAGCTGGAAGAGTGTGTCTTACATCATACTAAATCGAAACTATACCAATAAACCTCTATCCCATATTTACATCAAAATCGAAAAAACAATAAAAACGGATGAAATAATTTTCCCCAAGGAAGGCAATCCCTCTGTATGCCCATGCTTACACTGCTACAAAAGTAATGACTCTACATTTATATTGTTTATTTGAGCATATGAACTTCAATTATAGACAAATGTTAACTATAATAAAACTGAACTGCTTTGGGATGTATAAAGGAATATGTAAGGGAATTTTCTTCATACAAAGGCAAGACATCTTGTGAGTACAGAAATCAATGACCTATATCTGTATTTGTGCCATGACATTATCAACAGGCAGCAGCCATATTCCAAAAATGAAAAATGTAAGTTGACTTCTAAATGAAGGAATGAGTTGCAAAGCAGTGGATTACAGTTAGAATTTAGGGAAAGGGTTTTTAATGTTTCAAATAAGGATCAGAAGGAAAGGGTGTCTGAAACAGTACCGCGAATCAGCGAAGGATTAAAACTAGGCCTCTCTCTTCAAAGGCTGAAAACATTCAGCACCTTGTGAACGCTACTCGGGAACTTCACATACATCCGACTCTGACAGTCAAATCTAACACACAGACACACGATTCAGCAAAAGGAACACAACCATCCATTCACTCTGTTATCTTGGAGGAGTTTCTTATACAACAAACATGTCTCCCACTTCATTATAACAACTACGAACGGTTATGCGCATATCCACGTCCGGGTTCTCCCTTCTCCCTCTCTCGCACATTCATTACAACACTTAATCAAAAGCTCTTTAAAACAAATGGAATCACATAATAGCAAGTACCGAGCCCCGGCCGCCTGCTTAGCTATCATAAATGATGCTTACAACTTTAAAATAGCCACTCAACATACACATTTAATGACACAAAGTTAAAGCAAATATACCTCCAATAAGATTCACCACAACCTCGTGAGAGTTGCATAAAACTTTTCACTAACTTTATTATAACTAATCAAATAGACTAATATATTAACAAAAAGAACTAGTTCTCAACAAACGAGCGAGAGTCAAGGACAGAAATAAAACTGAATGAACATTATTAGTAGATGATCTTAACACATACATACAAGGTTACTCTCTCTTTCTACATTACGACGCGAACCGACCTGCACTTTAAAAAAAAAAAAAATTACCCCATATATTATATCCTACCAATAATTTGAGAGGAAAAACGCGACACAATACCCTCTACCTATTTCCCAAGTTTTTTGGAATTTTAAAGTCAAAATAAGTTTGAATTTTAAGCCTAATTATGTTACTGTCCATTTCTCACTCTCCTAATACCTTCGTTAATTTGTGCGTGAGAGCGGAGCGGTCGATCTTAACCAGTTACAACAACAACAATAAGTTAGACGCAACCAAGTGATTAATTCAAACAACAAGCAAAGGCTCCATTACTCAAAGCACAGGACATATATATAACACTACTAAGTACCTTATGATGAAATCACAAGTTCATATCTTTAGTACCAAACATTTAAACTATCTAATATTCGATTCACTATTATTCAGGCGTGAAGCGATTGATACCCACCAATAGACTTCTTAACAGATACCCCATATTATTTATCTCTTAACCAGGAACTTATCCTCGTTGTACTAAACAGAATAATCAAATTACCACCCATAAAAAACCCAGCAAAAAATATTAAGGCAACAATCCTTTTTAGATTTAAAAAAAAATAATGTCCCCACTCCTCTCTCTCAGCACAGCAAACTCTTCTTTGTCACCGCATCAATGTACGGGGTGGACACAATTGAATCAAAGAAAGATTCACACAACCTACGGAAATAAGGAAAGAAATTTTCTGGCCAGGTGAAAAACAAATCAACCCATGGAACAGAAAACCGGGATATGGACGGCGGAGCCCGCGACTCTTCAGAGAGAGCCTAGACATCCAGTATTGTCGAGTACATCGCGCCATCTGTGAGTGAGTCTCCTCGTATATATATACCGGGGTTGGTCCTCTCCTAACCTATATATATTTAGTTTCGACTCTAACATATATGTGAACAAGGTATAAAATTAGAACCAGTTCTTGTCATGACACCCTTTCCTACTCAACGATATGCGTATCACTTACTAATAAACTTGTTTCCACTCGAGATTTCTCAGCAGAAGCTCTGTGAGTAGTCTCTACCGAATGTCTCATGCAACCAGCTACTCGTACATGAACATTCTCTACCAGCATGTCATCCGGCCTACCAAGCAATGCGGCTACTCACAGCAACCTCTTACATATAAAGCTACCAGTTTCACCGACTCACTCTTCAGTACTCACGACGTCCGAATAGTTCAGTCAGTGAGGCATTAATACAGTGAGAACGCCAAAACAGAAAATTACAGGACTACCCACCACCATCTAAGCTAGACTTAGTTGTTATCGCCATCAGATCAGTACTTCTCTATTTGCTTCTTCGCGTACAAATCCTCAAAGATTCGCGCGAGAATGGATACTGACGGAAGAACTTTCGACGAGGAAATATCAGTACGGACCACATTACGGAATTGTGAACCCGACTCCGAGATGTCGCGCCAGGCCCGACGATCATTCTTCCTCCTCAGCTCTATCGCGCAGATTTTCACAGCTTACACTACTGTATTTCAAACACAACTAAGACCACTCCTCCCTTTACTTAAGTAAAAGCAAAAAAAAAGATAGTATTAAGATTCAATGTTAAGCAACACTTAGGGGCCTTTCACAATGTTTTTCACTCATGCGTCTTTATATATATTTCAATCTTGAAGCCACTTTGTGTCGGTATATATAAATCAATAATGAAGAACAATCATTATGACATATAAACCACCAAAGCCAAACTCATACAGAGCATCTTGTGTCTCTCTCTCTGTCTTAACTCATTATATGGTTGAACTGTATGAAGAACAATATTTCACTTATTAACATCATCAGTAATTAACCAAAACTAAATAGCTTATCTCCATGCATTTGCATCTACATAAACAATTTACCGTTTTACGTGAGCAGATGCAGAGACAAATCTATCATATTTCAATTTACATATATATTAAAAGACAATTTCTTCTCATTAACAGAATAAACTTGACTAGTCAGAGGATCTGAGTGAGTGAGGTGTCTAATACTCTTGACAGTCTGGTACCGCTTCTTCAGCTGAAGTTTTTTTTGTTTTTGGTGTTCTGCGCTTAGTTACGCTACACTGCAGAAAACATCTTCGCTACGACCCCATGCCTGACTATTCTCTTGAGAGTGTCCAGATCTTATCACAGTCGGAGCGAGCTTAGGGAAAACTGTGTGATCAACCCCTCACTTCTCTATCTCCATTGCGTCTCGAAAAGATGAAATATCTAATCTCAACAATTTATACATATCTTATACAGACATACATAGAATATACAGAGTGTATCTATTGTCCAAGCCGCCCCTATCCACAACGCATATATCCTATCCTTCTACATCCATAACTCAACGGTGCAAGTACTTCACAAAGGAATGCGTCCTTGCCCCAGACCATCTCGTTTTCTATTAGAGGTGGCCACTACCAGCACGACCATAATTATCTTGCTGAAAACATTGCAATAGCGACCCATCTACATCTACTCGACGTGAGGCGCCTTAGCCCACGACCAAATAGACTCTTTTATAACTCGTTCGATCTCGCTGCGTTATTTCGCAGCAGGGGTCCTACCAACCACCGACGCGCCCGGAACCACCCAGTGAGGCGGGATTCGATCTAACTGCGCCGTTACGCCACCTATGAAGAGGATCACTTCACTGTCACGAGGCCGCACAAAGACAAAATGGACGAGTGTTTAAATACCGTTCTGATTTCTATCCACAACAATATATATTTTAGTATTAGCTAAAAGCTAAGAAGCTCTTCTCTTTCTACTACTTGACATGGAAAGAGATAGCTTTCGATTCTCTCTGGTGCGTCACTTGTGAGAGAATACGAGTCAGATTACTGCATCATCACCTCGCCATTCCTTGGTACCAAAATAAGGTTGGGGACCAACTGGTTTACAGTGACTACCGTGTTCGATTCAACAATATCCCCCCCCATAGGAAGGCCCAGCATGTTTTCTTCAGCATGCGGGCTGAAATTAAGTCCCTCCCCCAAAATTTAAGTCTATTTAAAACATGTTTTGAATGGGGGAAGGGCGAGGGGTGGAACTTGTCTCTCTGTTATTAGAGAGTATAGGTCCACTGCGAGGGCAGCCTACGACAGCACACAGCTGCTTTAGGATTCACCCCCAAAGGAGGATTCACTGTCTTAAACACTGCACTTCCCACCTTTCCATAGTCCTTTTAATGAACAGAAGATCACGGAACTGGCAAAATCCACCTCCTGGATTTTCTTCTGGCAGTAAATCCCAAAATTCTCTTCCCTCTCTCCCTCCTTCTTACCCCCTGCCAAGCTTCCCAGAGGATATCTCCCAATAGGATTCAATCTACGCATCTGGAAGCCTGGGGCCCAGGGAACTCATAAGGAAGGAGGACAGGGGCAGATCGAGAAGCAGGCATCGTCTTTGGCCACAGCCCGATGGCGACGTGTATTCCAACACATATATACCTGACCTCACTATTCATGATGGAAGGTGGAAGCTATCCGTGCACGCCGAGGTCCCTGGGAGATTCACTATCCTTTTTAATGGATCCTTAATTTGAAGAAGATCCTATGGAAAAAGCGGTGTCGGCTGACACGCCTCGCTGTGACACGGAGTGAATTTCCCCTCTTCTCTTCTTGGAATTGGAAGGACCATCGCTGGATTGAAGGGCAAAATGGATAGATGCGTTACCCTTTTTAAACACTACCAGGAGGGGTGAGGAGGAAGCTTGCTCGACCCAGTCTATATTCTTTAGGGGAACTGACAGAGGGAACTGAGAGTAAAAAACTTAAAGAGGGGAAAAGGTCCATGGGGGGGGGGGGTCGGGCATCAGGGGCAAGAGGAAAGAGCGCCCAATCATACCGGGGATGTAAGACTTGTGACCCAATATTCTGGGGGCAGGAAGCAAAGCAAGGCATGGGTGGGGAGGAGATAAACGATGACATCACCCCTCCCCACCATCGCTTCCACCCACCCGAAGCCTAAAGGACTCACCAACTTGCAGGACGTTGTCAAACGCAGTTGCGTCAAGGCAAATCGCATTGACCCCTGTGGGAGGGCAGGTGGTTCTAGTCAGCAGCCAGGGTCTGTTCTGCCGCTGCTGCTGCTGGTGTTGGAGATGTGCTGGCGAGGAGAGGCGCCACTGCCGCGGGAACTGTGGAAGCTACAGAGGCGGCTCCCTGCCCGAGAAGGTGGCTTGAAACACTGATGGCGCGGAGGAATGCCACTCAAACCGTTCCATCCACTAACTGGTCCAGGCCACTTCTCCGCTACCGCCACACCGTGAATGTCCAGCACGGACTCCGGCCCTCTGCGTCTTTCCCAATGGCAGCAGTCCAAATGCTGGCATTCAAGCCTGCCGGTGAGGCAGAAGGAAAATGACAGCGGCGGAAGAAGCCACGCAGAGGGCGTAAAGGTGCCTCCCCACCACCAAAGTCGCATACCATTGCCACCCCCGGCCCACCCGCTGACCCAGCCTGCAGCCAGCCTTCATACCCAGGTCTGATCAAAGGTACTTGGTGTGGGTAGGGCGAGCCTCCGCACCTCTGACATGATCTGCCATCAGGGAGCGGCATGGTGGCAGGCCATGCTGCTTCGGTGGCGCTCTTGGTGAGGGAGTGCAGT
>BHFT01051142.1:0-10475 GCA_004320025.1 Laticauda laticaudata
CTGAAGCACCTCCCACTACTGGATGCTCTTCACAGTTCAAAGAGAACAGGCATGTCAGGTAAGTACCAACGCCCTTTCTATTTCCTGAGGAGGGCATTAAAATTAGGAGAGACAAATATAAATCAGCATACATTGACAAAAATCTGATGGAACTTGTGTTGGTGGATTATGAAATGGTACATTTATATAAATTTGTATACTCTTCTGTAAAATATAGAGCACTGGAAAAATGAATCATGATTAAGATTCCCAGTTTATGCTTTTGCTTTGACTCACAAAAAATCCCACAAAATGTATTTCATTTCGTTTTCACACCAGTCACAAAGTGTAGCCTCCAAGAATGCCCGAGTAGACACTCTTCCATATGCTGAATAAGATTGCTGCATATGCATGATTAATGTATGTAATCTCCAGTGGCAATTTAAAAATGCATAATAGCCTTTCTCTTCAGAAATAAATTAAAACTTGACATTCAATGCATGTCAAAAAAATTTCAAGATGGTGCCGTTGCTCCCTGTGATATTAAAGTAAAAATTCAGTACTCTGACCCCTAGACTGCTAGTTTCTGTAGACATTAAAGGTGGTTCTCCAGATAGCACTAATTCATACTCACTAATCTCAGCAACCTGTCTGAAAATAGCTTGAAAAATTTCTTTACTTGAACATGAACTACAAATATAAAGAAACCATGAACCATGAGATATTCTGGCAATATCCTACATTCTATCTAGTGCATTGTCAAGATTTTAAATAAAATGTATTTTGTACGCCAGGGAGAGCTTTTTTTCCCCACAGCAATGCCTGCATGTCCTTTAAAAATGGTTTCCAACCTCCAGAGTATTGCAAAGATTGTTTCAGTGACCCAACTGAAGTAACTTGAATAGGGAAGGCTGAAACTCTTAGATCTTCTAACAATATAATATTCATTTTAAGGCAAAAGTGTTTAGAAAAGAATTAACATGGATTTTATTTTTAAAAGCACTCTGGTGGGGGGGAATCATCCAACCAGATTTTGGCAGCACAATCTTGAAATGACTTTAGGGCTGTTTGGTAAAAAAAATGGAGCTGGAAGAGGTGCATACAGTCCATAAGATGCTTGTGGCTTGTTTGTGACTTGTGTATCCTAAGCTCTGGGCTATGGTGGCTGAAACTACATTGTTCTAGTATTGTAGTTTCTGTGTTGTTGGCTGGACATACCATCTTGTTTAATATTGTCTCTTTAGACTGTTTTCTTTTTAAATTGATTTCTTATGCTGTGGGCTGCACTGAGTCAGAAGTTGGATGGCACTGGAATTTAATAAATAAACAACCATTGACAATTCAGTGAAGATTTCCCTCCAAAATGTGTCCCATCTTTGTTGGGAACCACACTACATATATAACACAAAAAATAATTGAAAGTCCTTCCAGTTTGCCTTTCTAATTTTTCAAAGCTTTGCATCATAATCCCTTTGCCATTTGCCATTTTCTTAGTCGGTGGGCAGTCAAGATGTAATGGAATGTGATGCTTTTATAATGAACAGCATTCAATAGTTGGTCCAATTGTGCAGTGCTAGTCTTGTCTTTCTATGTAGCAAGCAAAATTGTACCAGATGAAAATCTAAGTGCTAAACCACATGCTACATTAATTACGTGAGACCTGTCATTCCAGTGCCCTATCCTTTGTGCTTGTTTGTTTTTTTTGGTTTTTTTTTTTAACCATCACTTTTTGCATTTGCCTATCCCTCAGTTTAATTGGCTGTAATGTGCAGGAGGATGGCCAGGAAAATGTAGAGTGTGATGTCACATTATTTGACATTCCTGAAAGATGTGGGTGGCAGCCATATGTTTAGATTGCATGGAATTTAGTCACAAGCTTCTGATAGAATGTTGATGTTGCGGCTTGGAAATTATTGTAACCCCACCTCATTCTCATGATTCAGAAATGGATGACTCCCAACTCCCAAAAAAGAACAATCTATGAAGATGTGTCTGCTGTTAAAAGCTGGTGTAGAAAGTACCCACATTGATTACACATGTGAAGAATACACATTTGATCCTGAAAAAGATAGTTTGGACGCCATTTCCACAATTAGTGATGATAGTCATATATTACATGAATTTGGTTCTGTATGGCTTTGCAGTGGACCCTCACATGAATCAGTTAGGTTACAATGTGAATTTGTTTCAAGTCATTATCAGTTTTTATTAAGTGATCCCTGCACACATGGAGCATATCTGGAGGCATTTAATTTTTAAGTGTTCAAACCAAGGGAGTCAATAATTGTGTTCTAGGAGCCTTGAATTTTTTACACTGAAACTTCAAGTGAAACTTCAATACATATTGCAGCATATTAATAAGCTTAGAGAATAAATACTATGACCTAAAATGCAGATTAGTTTCTTTGTTCAAGACATAAATTTTGCACGGCTTTATTCAGAAAAAAAGTTGCTAATTTCATGACATTTTTATATAAATCTATTGTATGACTTCAGAACAACCTGCTTTTATGAGCTAGATGACAATGTAGAATATATTCTTCTTGATCATGGCACATTTATCTCTGAGCTCAAGTGTTTCCAATGGTTCTTTCTCCAACATTCTCTTGAGAATGCTTAAAAAGGACCTTAAAATGTTGCTTATCTTTGTCTTTTGTTATTCGATTCTATTGCTATCTTTGGTTTAGATTGCTGATTGTTTCATTTGTTGATGATTACATATATATCCTTTTGGTAGCTGCTGCATGAATTCCTGTAATTAAGAGGCAGGTTATAAATAGTGAATTGGATCCAAACTTATCATTCGTAGAGTAGACTCATTGGAAACTCAGATTTGAATAAGTCATGACTAGTTTAAGTCCTGTTTTTTTTTCAATCGCCCCAGTTAAATGTGACTAGCAATGGCTGGAGGTGGGACTTCAGGGGAGGTAGGCAGAATGATTGCAGTGTCACAGAACTAGCTCTGTCCCTTTTTTATATGCAATTTGAAGTGGCAAAACTTGAAGCATAATATAATTTTTGCCCTTATGACAAAAGCATAATGTTCTTGCAGATATCACTGGGCTTGTATGCATATCTCCTTTCCATTTGGGAAGATATCTGACTGTTTATTAAGGACATTAATGCACAGTATTGTTCCACATGTTTCCTGGCCAGTAGTGTTCTATAAATAACTAATGGGGAGATTGGCAATAGCACTTAGACTTATATACCACTTCGCAGTGCTTCTGTAGCCCCTTATTAGCAGTTTACAGAGTCAGTATATTATCCCCAATAATCTGGATCCACATTTAACCCATCTCGGAAGGATGGAAGGCTGAATCAACCTTGAGCCTGGTAAGATTCGATTTGCCAAATTGCAGTCAGCTGGCAGCCAGCAGAAGTAGCCTACAGTACTGCATTCTAACCACGGCACCACTGCGACTCTATAGATCAGGTGTGTCAAACTCTATTTCATTGAGGGCCACATCAGGGTTGTGTTTACATGGCCAGCTCAATATCATACATGTCAGGAGCACCTGTGATGGCCTGAGTGCTCTGCCAGAGAAAACAGGCTCCTGGACTTTGTTTTCGGCTACCATGGCCTCCTGCAACCCTCTGCCAGTGAAAATGGAGCTTGGGAAGGCTGCACACAGCCCTCCTGAGCTCTGTTTTCTCTGGCAGAGGCACTGTGGGCCAGTCCTTTGCTATTTCCAGGGTGGTCCCGTGGGCCTGATATAAGCGCCCTGTGGGCTGGATCTGGGCTCTGGGCCTTGAGTTTGACACCCCTGCTATAGATTAATAGATTTTTCCTATGAAAATTGGTGGTTGTTGTTGGATTGGAATGGTGAGACCCAGGTTCCTACCCCCAATAGTTCAAACTGGCCATCCAATTTGTGTATTATGTCATGTGGAGCATCTTCAGGTGGTGTTTCAGATATCTGGTATGCCAAGACAGTTGACCTTAGCTTAGGCAGATAAGGGGCTACACTTGCGCAGTAAGTAAGTAAGCATAGTCAAGCAAGTTCCCAAGTTTTACTTTTCATCAACTCAAACCTCCAGCACTCTTCCCCCCACGAAGTCCAATTATTCTTCCCTCCTCTGTTTCTATGGCAGCTGGAAAGATATTTGGAAAAAACATAGTGGAATTACTGAAGACAAATAACATTTTCTTTAATCTGATGGACAATTTAGGGCTAATTTGTATATGGAACTAGGAAAATAGCAATCAAAGAAAATATACTTACTTTTTTGAAAAACAGTCTTTTTTCAAGAATTTATATTATTTGGATTTTAAACTATTTGGCCAATAGGTTTCAAAGGAAAGATATTACTGAATACTTTTTTAGATCATAATAATATTTATTTGACAAAAATTAATTTTTTAGATGAAGACTGAGCAGAATTTCACTACAAGATACAATAGTGCTAAAGAAACAATAGTGAATGATTGTAAGAAACTAAAATATTTTTTCAAAATAATTTAGTAAAGATATTGATTAAGAATGTTTGGAAAGCATTGTATTGATGATTAAATATGATAGATTATACAAAGAAGAGAGGTATGTTGTAACCATATATCATTTCAGAGTCCAGTCTCTTCTTTAAAAAATCCAGTGATGGAGCATCCACAACTTCTGAAGGCAAGGTGCTCCACTGGTTAATTGTCCTCACTGTAAGGAAGTTTCTTATTTATTTATTTATTTATTTATTTGTTTGTTTGATTTGATTTGATTTGTCAATCACTTACAAGATAACAGGTATAAGAATAAACATAATTTTCAATACATGATATGGATACCTATAAGAAAAATAAAAAGAAACAATAGGACAGGGACGGTAGGCACGATTGGTGCACTTATGCATGTCCCCTACTTAATTCCAGGTTGCTTCTCTCCTTGATTATTTTTCAGCCATAATTACTTGTTTTGCCTCCTGGTGCTTTGGAAAATAAGTTGACCCCCCCCTCCTGTTTATGGCAGCCTCTCAAATACAAGAATACTACTATCATGTTCCTCCCTAGTCCGTCCTTTCTCTAGACTAGCCAAACCCAGTTCCTGCAACCATTCTTCATATATTTTTGTCCCTAGGCCTTTCATAATCTTTGTTGCTCTTTGCACTTTTTCCAAAGTCTCTACATTACATGATGTAACTACCATAACTGGATGCAGTATTCTAGATGTGGCCTTACTAAGGCTTTATAAAGTAACTACCATAACTGGATGCAGTATTCTAGATGTGGCCTTACTAAGGCTTTATAAAGCAGTACTAATATGTCATGTGGGTACTAATACTATGTAAGTACTAATCCCACATAGATGCATTGTAGTAATACCATTATGACTCCTGGAATGCCATTTTTGCCTATTCCATGAAAGCTTCCAGATGCTTTGACACTGGCCACCAGCATTTATTTGCAACATGTACCAGTTTTGGATAGTGTAATGCTGGGGATGAAATTAAAAAGGACTCTTTTACTTCCTTTGCTAACCAAAAGTACAGGAAAAACTACAAAATAGTCTATTAGTCTTTTGTAAGACTGATAATTTCTGACCTGAAATAGCCCAAGTGGTGGTCTAGAACAGCAGTCGCCAACCGGTGGGCCGTGGAAAAATTTTGGTGGGCCGCAGAAGAAATGGCCCCCAAAAGCAATTAATCTGGGCCACGCAGTTCTTGCGCCTCCCGGCTCTCCGAGGGACCCCAGAGTCAGGCCCCTGAGATGCATACGCCAACCAGCTCCTATACCCGGCGCTGGCGGCAACAGCAGTCCCCTCCCCCAGTGCCCGCTGTCAGCTCTTCCCCATTAGTTCTCTAGCTTTGAATTGCTCCCAGCTCTCTCTCTTCCCCCATCCCCGGCCCACAGGCAGGAAAGGAAAGGGAGACAGAGCTATGCACAGCTCTCCCCTTTTCCAGCCCTTGCTGCCTCTCCCAACATCAAAGCCTTGGAGACGCCAAATTGGTTCTCGCCAAATTTCTCCCGTCTACCAGACATCTGGAAGCTATCTCCCACCAACAAATGAGTCCCAGCCACGAAAATCAACACCAAACCCAAAACAACATGGGACACCACCGCCAATCCCCCTCATCAGACCCAGGCCCAAACCCATCCTTTAAACAAAGGACAACCACCATCCAGAAACCAGACCACGGCTGCTTCGCCAGCTGTTGCATCCCCCTGACTCCAAAACTAAACAAGCTGACACATGCCAAGAACACAGACCCAGAACCTGACCCCAAACCCGAAGCTGGACCAAAACCCAGAATGCTACATCACAGCCACCTGCTCAGGGTATCACAGCAGAAAACTCAGGAAATTACACCACAAGAACCCAGGATACCACAACAAAAGAACTTGCAAGCCCATCACACAACCCATTACCCAAGCTGTTAAAACATGAGAGGCTAATGGAAAAAAGATCACTACAAAACAAACGACCCAAGAGATCACAGCACAAGATCCAGGATATCTCCACAACAAAACTCACAAGGCCATCACACAGCCCATTATACCAACATCAACTCCATCAACCAATCAAGAGGCAGCAGTGCAGCCAACCAGCCCAGCACACCAATCCCCACCAGCAGTATTAAAAGAGAGACAGCAGCTCTGATCACACACTGCTTGCACTGGCACGAAGCCGAAAGCACCACCCTGAGGATGACGAGTGGTATCTCGCCAAAACGTCACCAAGATACTCTTTATCTTACACAGGAAAAGACCCGAACATACCTAGACCTACATATATGTAGGTCTGTGTGTGTATATATATGTGTGTGTGTGTGTGTATGTATAATATATATAATTTATACATATAAAAATTATATTAAATATATCAGCTTTTAAAAAATTGTGTTAGTGGTCCTCTAGTGCGATTTAAAAGTATGAGTTTGGTGGTCCCTGAGATCCAAAAGGTTGGTGACCCCTGGTCTAGAGGGTAGCTGGGAGTTTAGCTTCCCATCATTCTAGCTTCCACTCTGTCAGCTAGAATTGACAAGAGAAGATTTTTCAAGTTTTTGCTAACAATACACAGTAACCATTCATGGCATTTTCTCCCTTGCCTCTCTTTCAATATTATCTCCCCTTGTGTGGATAGAATTCTTGTATGATTTAGGTTAGAGAGAGAAAAAGAGCTGGAAGAACTAACCACAACTTCTTTAAGCTAACATACTTTAAGGCTGGTCCTGTACTGGATAACAATATCAGAATATTCTTCTGCAAGAATGATGAAATGCCACAATAAAACAAATTACTTTATTTCTATGAGGTCAGTAGTGTCAACCTCAAATATTGAAACCAATTGGGGCCACCTGTCGGCTCCTCTAGGAAGATGAAATCAACTGCATGGGAAGGCTCATACTACTTTTACTGAGACAGGTTATAATAACAGAATTTTACAAGTCTGTGCTGTATAATTTCCCCTTCTTATACCCACGTGAATTAATGACGTGAGCCACTTGCTTGTTTTAGACTTAAGACACCCTTTTCTTTGATACTGTATCTCATCTATCACTGTCAATATCACCTTCCTTGTTTTCTATTAGAATAAGCTCCCCCCCCCCCCCCCCCNCCCCCCCCCCCCCCCGGAGTATAATGGCCTTTCCTTTGGCATATAGTAATCTTGGGATGTAGAGGTAGAATACAAAAACATTTTTCTAAAATTCCCAATTACACTGGAACTTGAGAAATGGATCGTCAGTAGTTTTGGTAATAACAAAAAAATAACAGGTTATTTTATATAATAAATGTAATATGCCATTTACTAATGAATTACTTCAACACCTTAGAATTTGTTTGTATGGGAATAAAAGGAAGAGTGCAATTTATGACTATAAGTATCACCAGAAATTTGGAGATTTACCAGGATTTTAGTTTTGTGTGCCTGATACTGGGAGAGAGGTAAAAAAAAATGAGGGAAGGAAAAATCCTATTCTTTCCATATTCCATTTGACCAACTATCCCAAACTAGGAATTTTGTAGGCCGAAAGCTGTTTTTGAGGAAGGTTAAAATTTTCTAGTTATGCATTATTGGACACTGACTATTATAGTCTGTGATAACCTTATAATTGCAAATAAATTTCTATAGTACAACCTTGGCCTGGAAGTTCTTTATGCTGGTAAGCACCTCCCAAGGGCTGAAGAGAGAATTTTAATCAAAGAGCATTTGCTTTAATAATTCTTCCAAAGAAAAAGAGAATTTCAGATACATTCTCTTGGGTGAAGTATGATGTTCTTGCTCTTTTTTTGTGATGAAAAATGCCAAGAAGTGTGTATCCTGCTTTTCAGTACAGAATAATTTCTCTAGTGGTCTATAGATGCCAGATTCCTTGTGCCATTATTAGGCTCCAAGGAAATATGTCACAAGAAACTTGCCTTATGAATTTTTTTTTAGTAGTGGCAGTGTTGTCACTACTGAGGGAGTTCCTTCCTTGATACTGTTCATGCAATTTCTCCATTTCTCTGGAGACATTCTGAGAAATCATCCATCAAATTTCTCTGCTCAAAAATATGGGGAGAATTTTGAAAGTTCATGTTCATCTATTTCTAATTGTTACCTACTAAAGCTGATATTTCATGGATGCATTTTTACATGGCTCTCTTAATATTGAATTGCTTCTCAGCCAAAACAATAGTAATCTCAATATTAATAATTTTATTAATTTTGACAGGCTAAGAGATTGAAAATAATATTATGACTTTCCATTTGGTAATTCTTTGACCTATTTCTTGGATATTTGTAAATATTAAAGTTTCTCAAATTTTTAAATGGGCTCTTGTGTTGATTTTTCAGACAAGACAATATAAGACCTAAAACTTACAGGTGAATAGTGATGTCATTTCAAGCCTCTTTTGTGACTTAAGATTTGTTTTCTTTCTTACTTATAATCATTATAATTGCTTAATAAACCTGCTAGCGGTGTGTTATCTGTAGATTGTCACATTGCTTTAATCATATTATTAGATTATCATGAAACCCATTTTCCAAATTGGATTAATTAGAACTTATTTTCAAGCCATTGTGTCCCAAATTGCAGTCAAAAGGATTTACCAATTGCATGTCAGCGACTAGTGGATGTGGTAATCCATTTTGTCGTAGCACCTGCAGATTATACATGCAGAACTTGTTTTCAAGCATGCAGAGATCACCTCAACTCAGATATTCAAGAGGCTTTTGTGCACTTACTTTGATTGCAGCATATTCAGGAAAAGCCTTACGTATTTCCTACTCAGGTTTCTTCTTGGAAAATAGCTGAAGAATCTTGACAGCAGTATTATAGTATCTGGGGTTGAAAATAAACAATAGAATGAGCTCCTGAAGAGCAGAGTTGTGGTCCTAGTGCAGACTTCCCAATCTAGTACACTTCAGATATGTTGGATTTCTCACCTGGAAGTTTTGTGGTCCAACAAGCAGAACTGTTTAGTGGACTTTGTTCTCAATTGTGTTTGGATTGCTTAAAATAATAATACAAATCATATTCGGCAGACCTGACTGTCCCCACTAAAGCAGTGTTGGGCCAACAATGATCTGATGTTATACTTATATATTAATCACATTTTCACACTTCTAAATGGAAGATGTGCTACTGAACCATAATATTCTTCCGGACCTACTTCACTGTTAATCTTTAGAAATTCAGTCAAAACTTGGTTATTTAAGTAAGCATTTGGAAGATTTTTATAGAGAATGTAGATAACTAAGAACATTGTAGGTACTATTAATGTTATTACATTATCATTCTATAGATATAGTTTATAAATGAAAGGTACTTTATAATTTATTGTAAATATTTTAATGAAGAATATAAAAGTTGTTTCAATAATACATAATGTTACTTATAAATGTTTTATAATAAATAAGTTCTAAGCAGAAAGTAATAAAAGGACTATGGATTTTCATTTGGTGTCTTCATAGGTAAGAAAGGTGCGTTAGTTAATCACTGCTCTGCATTTCCTACCACAGAGTAAACTGGATTCAAACTCCTAGCTACTTAGCTTGATTTGTCTCCTAAGACAATGCACTTTGTTTATTTATTTACATCCCATACCTTTTAATCTGAGAGTAATTAGAGCAGTTAACAATATAAACATTAAAATAATGCCAGTATAAATATCAAAACCAACCATAAGAATCTCCGTTGTCGCCCTGACCTAACCATACAGCAACGTGCCCACTCCTGTGTACTCCGCACTGAACTCAAAAAATGTCTAGACAATAGAGAGAAGGACCTGTACATTGATTACCATGCTGACTGTATCAAAAGTAAGTCATACAACACTGCAATTCAGCTTTAACCTTCAACCACAACCCTACCTCAACCAGTCCACCATCACCCAAGACTAGGCACGCACGCCCCTAACTACCTCAATTCCAACTACTGCTGGCCTCAAATGCAATGCAAGAAGCCTTGTGAATAAAATACGTGAATTTTTCCTCTTACTACATATGGCTAAATTCGACATCATATTTGTCTGTGAAACATGGCTCAACACATCTCTCCCTGACTCCATTACCACAGTA
>BHFT01051143.1:0-13057 GCA_004320025.1 Laticauda laticaudata
GGTGGAAAGTTCATCTGCTCAAAAAGTTTTGTGCAGCTCAAAACTTTTTGAGCAGATGAAATAGCAGTGGACGGATGCTCGATGGATAGAGCGTATGAAAGACGTACGCAGTGAGTACACAACGGACGCATCGCGTTTTCCAACAGATGGCAAGCGTTTTTCTCCATTTTACATCCTCTTTGCATCTGTTGGTGCAGTGTGACATGGGCTTAACCTGTTTAGCTTTCTTCCATGTGGAAAATTGATTATGTAGCTGGTTTTGTGGGTCACATCAGAATTGTTCTATATTTCATATACAAAGTAATACAATTTTCTTCTCATAGGATTTTTCTTTAGATCAAAGCTAAAGTTGTCACTGAAATCAATGAATTTGTGGGCTTCATGGAATGTTTTTACCCAGATCCAGTTCCCCAGTCAATGGTGGTGGATTGATCAATTCTAAATTCAGCTTGCTTCTCTTCTATTTTCCTGATTCAATCCTGGAATTTCCAAGTTAATTGTCGAGCATAGAGCTAAATAATTATGTCCAAGAGATTAATGGGTCTATAGCTAGTGCTCAACACTGTCCCTTTTTAAAAAGGGGATAGCCATTTCCCTGAGAACTTGGCATTATTGTCAAAATATGGTAAAAGTGAAACAAGCACTCATCCCCACCAGTATGCTTTAGTTTTCACGAATGGTTCTGGGGTACAATTATAACTTAGACATTTACCTCCTTTCAATGGTTCAATTCTTTGTTTTTCAGAGACTGAAGCTGATAGCAAACAGATAATGAGCCAAAAGCTGTTTTTTTTTAAAAAAAAATATGACTATGCTTGTGTTGTGATGATAAATAGGCTTCAACAACTTTCACAGGGAATAAACAGATCATCAGAGGCATGTCTAGCCCAAGATGGCCTGTAGTAATTTTCCAAAATTAGCTGTCTTCCTTTTGTTACTGTTTTCTGTCCTTCAAGAGAGTTTATTGTATTATTTTAGATTCAGAAACACCTGACTGGTACAGAATACTTATAAAAATGCATTGTTCTGTACGCATGGTACAATAATTTTCCTCCTAGATGCTGGCACATTTTGTAACATTGGTATTCATTTAATTTTATATTTTTGTCAGAGTTGAAAATTCAGTTATTCACATCACACTTCCCCTTATTATGGTACTTATCAAGTATGTTGAACTACAGCTATGACTAACGGATGTGGGCTGCAAAAATCCTGATCATAATTAGAAGAAAGTGAAGTAAAACAGGAAAACCATCTCCCTGTTGCCATTTAGCAGTCTTCTGGATTTCTGAAGAGCCTGGGAATTCAAAGATACGCTGGCCAATGCAGCTGAATGGCATCTGATTGCAAAAGGATAATATCCTTAATTAAGTTGTGGAATTCTTTAGTATGAGGTACAGTGATGGTCACTAAAACTTGGGAGAACTATAAAGGGGACTGAATAAATTCACTGAGGATAAGTCCATCAACGGCTGTCAGTCTTAGAAACAATGGAATCTCCAAATTCCAGTTAAGGAGACATCTCCATCTCCATTGCCTGGAAAGCTCTCAAAAGACATACGATTGTCCCAGGGGATAAATAAAATGCTACAATAATATAAGCCTTTACCTGATGCAGCAAAGCTATTCTTAATATAATTCATATAACCAATACAAGACTCTGGATAAATTGTAAGGAACAGAAGACTGATTATTACATATATCAGATAAATAATGAAATAGTCTGAATTTCCAGGAAACATACTTCTTTTCTTGCAGAGCCTCAATGACTTTGGTACATATTATATCTACAGCCAACTTCTCTGAAGCCTGACAGCTCTATTTCACTTAACTTCATTGTTGTAAATATGTACTTTGAATGTGTTAAAAATCAGTTGGGACCATAATACCCAAAGTACATATAGCAAAATACCAGCCTCTATGATAGCTTTAATTCCAAGAACATTTTTAAGTTCAACATAGGTCATTAAACTTGATTATAAAACAATAATGGTGCTGGCTGCAGAAACAGCTTTAGTCAGTTTCTTGTCTCTGAAATTGAGCACTTTTTTCAGATTAATTATACCCACTATGGCAGCCATCCTCAGAGATTAGCTATAGTATACCGTCAAAACTCCAAATCTATGTTAGCACAAAAATAGTCTCTAGATTTTAAGTAAGTAGCTTTCCAAATGGTTTGGCCAATAATACATGCCCATAAGGCTCAAGATTGTTGGAAGTTTGGAATTCATCATCTGTGAAGTCAGACATTGCTTAGCCCTTCTCTTACATATTATTTAGTTGCTATCTTATAAGCAACTCTGGTTGGCTCCCAATCAGTATTAAAGGAAATTATGGATTTTCTCTTATTTTCAAAATATATGATTTTTGAGAACTACTACAAGCACATGTTTCATGCCAAGTTATTCAAAGGTGATGAATGATCTATGGCTTCTTGCATATGTGACATAGTTATTTCATGAAGGGTTGAATGGTACTGAGAGAAAGCCAGCCAAAATAAACAATGAAGTTATTACTTCATGTATATTTGCCTTGTTCCTGATTCTTATGAATGTCAGGAATCCCACAGTATTCCCATTCATTGTCATGGAAAGTTTAAAGTAGTCTACAGTAATTATTACAAGGTACACTGAAGTAGTTATTTTCCAATTAAGTATTTTCTAGTAGCTTTAGGTATGGCCAATAACAATGGTGGCTTGGAATTTGGAGAATTCCAATCCCAAACACCCGACTGAATAAAAGCACCATGTGGCATTGTAGAAACAAATGTACTGTATATATAACCCTGATTTGTCACCAATAACATCCAAGAAGGATTTCATATTTGGAGTTAATAACTTAAATATCCTTGAAACACTGCAGTTATTTCCATCTGCTTCAATGGCATGCATCATTTTTATGCAACTGTATAAAGAATGTTAATTACAATTAGTTGAAATATATAAATTGGAACACAGCCTCTGGATATTATATGTTGCCAATGATTCTCAGAGTTGAAAAAGTTTTTTCTTGGAGGAAAAAAAGTGAAGTAAATATTACTGCATAAGGGAATGTTTGAGAAATTTATTTAGGCTAGTAAACAGAGTTTAAAATAATTTAACTTGCTCAAGCATCTGCCGCATCATTTCCATGCTTTTAGAGGGAACTTAAAATTAACGAGAACTAAAATATAAGATTTTAGCAGAATCTCCAGTAAGAAAAAATGTCCACCAATTTCTTATTCTGTTAAAACTTGACTTAGACATATTTCTTGACTGCATATGTTGTTCTTAGCCTTCCCCAAAATATATGCTTTGAATTAATATTTAATGAGACACATATTCTACTTTAAGCTGCTGACTGATTTTAATGAGCACATTTGCGAAAATCATTCTGTGAATGAACTACTAAACTTTGAAATAAATGCTTAGATCAATGTTTATTGTAAAGCAAGATCAGAGTCTGGGGCAGATGGAAGGCTGGTATTCCTAATTAGGTTTGCTTCATCACAATCATTCTTAGAATTACACAGCAAATACAGACCAGGGATAAAATCATGGGTGACATACAGTATATCTGAAATCAACTTTTTCATATTTTTTTGTAATCAGAAACAGGCTTAGCAGCTTCTAAAATGAGAATGGGGAAGAATGGTAATCTAATTAGTTAATTATAGTAGGGCAGCATTTCACAAAATGGTACTCTCTGAGTCATCTGCAACTTCAGCTAGTATATGGAAGCTTTTTCTCTTGCAGTATGGCATAAAAAGAGTCATTTGTGTTGTAAATCACATCAGTTTAATCAGCCAATAAAACCCAAAACATTCAGACAAGAATTACTGAAGAATAAATACATTTCCAGCCCCTGAAGACAAAGAAAAGGGGGTCAACTTGTTTTCCAAAGCACCTGAAGCCAGGACAAGAAGCAATGGATGGAAACTAATCAAGGAAAGAACCAATCTAGAACTGTAGGTTAATATAGAGAATAATTAACCAGTGGAATGAAAAAAAAATGTCTGAAATGGTATGGGATTTCCTGCCTGGGCAGGGGTTCGGACTAGAAGACCTCCTAGGTCCCTTCCAATCTATTATTCTGTTACTTCCTCATCTGCTCCATTGCAGCCTTGGTAGAAATCTTAATCTTACTTCTCCCAAAACTTGAGAGTGGAATCTATGGAAATATTTGATTTTCTCTCTCACTAGATTATTCGTATGCTCTGAGAACATAGCTACTGTATTTCTCCTGTAAGCCCAGAGAAAATATAAAACAGGTCTTCCAACTATTTGTTCAGTGGCTAAAGATACAATAACAGTGAAAAAAGTGACTTGGAAGTGAACCAGTCCTTGCACTTATGCCCGGTCTTTGCACTTACAACTGTTATAACATCCCACAGTCACCTGATCAAAATTCAGGCACTTGGCAACCAACATTACTTTACAATGGTTGCTATGTCACATGATCACCATTTGCAATCTTCTCATCCAGCTTCTGAAAAGCAAGTCAATGGGGAGGAAGTTGGGTTTGCTTAACAAATCTCTGATTCTCTTAACAACAGCGGGAAAAAAAAGTTGTAAAGTTGGGTACGACTCATTTAACCACTGCCTTGCTTAGTAACAGATATTCTGGTGCCAACTGTGGTCATAAGTGAAGGACTATGTACAATGCAAGCAGGGGAGAAAGATATTGTATCTCTTCCTCCATGACTTCTTCCTAGATTTCTATGAATGATGTTCTATGAATGAAGGTGAATATGTATCCTAGGGTAATATTGCAGGATCCAATTTGGGTCAGTCCCCAGGACCACAGATTTTGTCTTCCAAGCTTTTGGATTCGTGCTGGAGCCCATCCTCTCTCTAGTTTCCAGTTTGGGCTCCAGCATGAGTCCAAACACTTGGAAGAGAAAACCTCTGGTCCCAATGACTGATCCAGACTGGATTCTTTCTGTATTCTTCAAAGAAGAGTCCCATGCCTACATGTACTGCAAGGTAAACCTGAATGGTGTCTAAGTGAATGAAGGTGGTTGAGCCCTACCTACTATGAGTTATGGACTTGGGCCACTAAATGATGCACTTTAGGGCACATTAAAACTCTTCATCTGTGCCATGCAGCATGCAATCAAATATTCTGCAATGTGCTGAAGCGGTCCAACAGATAAGCATGATAGCCAACTCGAACCAATGTGAAAACTTCAGTAATTGCTGGTAAAATACTGTATATAAATAGAGCATCACACAGAGACAGAAATTGGTATTCGCCAAAATGCCTAAAATCTGGTTTCTAGCTGACAGGAAGAAAGAGTGACTTGAAAACCAACAGTTTGGCTTGCAGTAATTGAATTAAGAAGTATAAACATGTGATTCCCAGATTAGGAAGTGTAGACAAAAGTTCCATTTCCAATTTAAATGGACCTCTTATGTTGACAGAGTAAGATATCCATTTAAATTAGACTGTGGAAATTCTGTCTACATATTCTAATGGTTGGATGAGAGAAAGACATTTTCGAAAATGGTCACTCCTCATGTTGCGTAATCTGGACAAGGGAAAAGATGTTGGAAGGTGAAGGAAAGTAGTAGTCCAAATTATCTGAGGATATAAAGTTGAAGAATGCTGATATAAGTTACAGCACCAAGAAAAATGACTTTTAACTCTCTTAAGTACGACAGGGCTTTTATTATTTTGCTGCAAGAGACTAAAGATATACCATGGCCAAAGGGGATTCTACAGTTCTTAACACTCTGCATTTTGGTTGTCAACATTTCAGAGACACACTTAAATGACTCAAAAGAAGATAAGAAACACCACATCAAAGGCATTTAAAACTTTTAAGAAACATGTTAGTCTCCCTTCTTACTCTCAAGACACAAGAAGCACATTTGTGGATGTTTTAATATTACCCTATTTTAGTTTGAATTCCCTTCCGGCACCTTATGCACCTCAGATCAAAAGATTGCCCTAAAACGTGCACTTCAATTATTACTATAAAAATGGTTGGGGGAAGCTCTCTTCAAAAGAAGCCATGAGACCAAGAAACAAAAACTACTCATTCATATACTTAGCATATGTACAAACACATGCACACATGCACAGCTTTGCATCCTTAAAGTTCAGTCTAAACCCTTAACTGTCATTTTTCTTGAGAACAGATTGTAACACTGCAAGCAGGTAGAAATTGTTAATTTTGGTGATGCCAGATGATAAAATGAAGGTCATGAAATAAATTTGTAAGCAAGGTGGGCCTATTATTCTCTACAAAATACAGTAGCTGAGAAAAATCCCTGATTTCATATTAAAAGGGTCTGGAAGTGTCCTTGAGAGCACATTTCCAAATGTGATCAAGTAAACAGATGCAGGCAGATGTTGCTTTACTTGAAGTACAACTCATTCCCGAATAGATGCAACATGGTGAGTTATTTCAGATAATGTTACATGAGTCTGTAAATTAGCTAGTTTCTGCCATATATCTTCAGCAAAATCAGAAAACCAGTATTTATCCATATTTCATCTAGGAGGGTCTGGATCTTGCCGTCCGCAGCCTTCCTATAGCCAATGAACTATGAACTCCTCATCTTTCAATCCAAAACTTGAAGTCCTTTCATCTCCTTCCCTTCAATGACCACCATTCACAGCCCTACATTTTCTCTGGAAAAAGAATTAAGTTTACTGTGTTCTTGCTGTCATAAAACAGAAAAATTTTCTTTTTAAGTGTCTTTTCTTCCTCACTTCTCTAGCACTCTGCATCTTTATCAACAGTTGAGCCAAAGGAAGCAAAACTATACACCTTCATTTTTTTCCATTAACAATTACTTGTGAATTCATTAAGCATTGTACACACTTTCTTTTAAAGAATGGTGGCAGGAATGCTTCAAAGTGAAAGGTTGGCATCTAGCCACCTGTTATTTTACTCCCCAGATGAAACTAGAAGGCCATTTTACAAGCAAAGATGGTAGGTATCTGGAGGCAAGACTTTGTTCTGAAGCATTTTCAACATGCAAAAAAGAAAGGAAAAGCTAGACAGGCAGATCTCATTACCACTACCTAATAAGGAAAGATTCTGAGAAGGGCGGTGAGGCAAGCAGAAGAGAGGTGGGGATGACTTGAGGCAACAAAAGCTGGAAGACCAAGGGAGGGCTGTAATAGCTCAGGGAGTCTGCAAAACCAATGGATAAGGAATGGCATGCCTTGGCAAAGGGCCACGTGCTTGTTTCTGGGCATATGGAAGTTTTAGGAAATTTAAAAGTGGAAGAGAGGGAGGAAAATCAACAATGGCTGGATCTAGTAAGCTGGGTGTAAGACAGACAAAGAGTGGGAGCCTAAGTAGACACTAAGTGAGACAAAGCACCATGTATTTAAAGCAATGAGATGTGTGCTTAGCTAACACCTCTAGACTATAGAGAGTTTGGGGAAATTGCTTATTAATTTCAGTCACTTATCTTTCTGTGAAAAAGACTTCTGTAGGAGTATTTTTCTACTTCAAATCCGCTCTTCCTGTGGCTGCCTTTTGATTTTGTAAGATTCATTGTACTTTTATCTACAGAAATCCAGGGGGATGGGGGATGTTAAGAAAAAAAATCGAAGTTGATCTTCCTCTCTGTAATTCCTCCAATAATTCAACTGCAGTACAGCAACAACCCATCTAATCTAGGATTCTGTAACATATAATTGCCGAACAGATGCTTTTAAGAAACTCACAAATAGGGACTGCTACTGAAGACCATTCTTCCTTGATTTGCCCTGCTACTTTTAAAACTATCTTGTCATGTGATAGCAGTGATTTCTATTTTAAGTATGCATTGTACAATGAAAAACACTTTTTTTGGAACTAAGATGAAAAGCAGAGCTCTTGTCAGCAAAGTGAAGAATTACTAATAAATTCTTAGCAGACCTCAGGCAATTCTGAACTTCTGAGCCAAAGTTATTTCATTCATCATGAATAGTTATGGTAAAAAAAAGTCGTAAGGCTTGAATAGGAAAGACCTGAAAGCCCTAGCAAAATCTGTATGGATTCTTCAGTTTAAAAATTCAGATTAAAAAAAAAAAAGCAAAAAACAATTGACTTTCTTTGTTTTTCTCCCAATTCTTAATTTCACTATAAACTCTTAAACTTCAGTATAACATAAGTCAAATATATTATTTTACTGTGATCTTTTCAGCAATTGATTTTTTTAATATTACACTGAAAGGTAGAGAGGTAATAAGAGTGATTTATTTTTATATATTCTAATTATTAATTGAAATGACATGGTTGCCACTCACCAAATAACTCAAGGATGTTACAAGAAAGGCTTTAAAAAGATGTGGAGTCCTTGGTCTCTCTAAGCTCGATTGTTTCCTTGCAGACATTTGAACACCCAACTAAGCAACATCATCAGTACTAATAAGTATGGGATTTTCTCCGTTTATATACAGTAGCTTGCCTTGCCAGTATTAGTAGGGCTATAGTCTTCTCCTTGGCAGTTCCTTGATTAGGGTATTATTTTCCGCTTGATTGTCTGTCTGGTGTTAATCCCTGCTTATTTGTCTGCTTATCTATTAACCTATTTATTTAAAATAAGTCCCTTTAGATCAGTGTTTGCCAACTGGTGGGCTGCGGCCCACTGGTGGGCCGTGAGTAAATTTTGGTAGGCTGCAGAGAAAATGTCACCCCCAAAGCATCCCCCTCCCAAAGCAATTAATCCAGGCTGCGCAGAAACACAAGGCTGTGCCGCCCACATGGCCTATGGGAACCCTCCTCGCCCACTCACTCCTTACCAGGCAAACTTGCCTGCTAAATTGCTATTTTTCTGACCATCATCTGTTCTGCTGTGCCAGGAGATTTAGATTAGTTAGGAAGCGGGAAATGGTTGGATTTCTTGGTTTCTAGCTAGTCTTTAGATCTTCGGCTCTGCTTTTAAGCACAGCTGAACCTCCCTTAGGATTGAAGGTTCTATTATTTAGTGTAGTCTCATGGCAAGCAAATTTTATGTGACAGACTGAGCTAGCTGATGGCAGATAGATCACTGAATGATTTCTTTGAGCAACTCAATCTGCCTGCCTGCTTTGCCTGATTTTGGGTAACAGTTGCTCTCTTTTTTTTTTATAAAAAATTCAATGTTTACATACAAGATATGTTGTGAGTTAATTTTGTGAGTTTGCTTGCAAGCAAATTTTATGTGACAGACTAAGCTAGCCAATGGCAGATAGAATGATCTCTGAATGAATCTGTGTTTGTGAGCAACTCAATCTGCCTGCCTGGCCTGATTTTGGGTAAAAGTTGCTCTTTTTTATTAAAAAATTCAATATTTATATAAATATTTATATTTACACACAAGCCATGCCCAGCCAGTCACATGACTACCAAGCCACACCCAATTAGGCCACACCCACAGAACCAGTTAGTGGTCCCTGGGATTTAAAATTATGAGTTTGGTGGTCCCTGAGGTCCTGCTTCGATGACACTGTTAAACTGATAGACCTGGAACACTCCAACCCTGCCAGATCTTGTAGGATGGGCAGAGATAATTGGAGACAGATGGTCCTGTAAATACACCCAAGTCCTTTGCCATGTAGGATTGGGAATAAGGTGAGGCCGATCCAAGTCCATACTTAACTCAGGAAAGTCAGTGATGAGTTTGAGCCAGTCATTATCATTCAGCCTGACTTATTTTACAAGCTGTGTTAGTGGAATTAAGATTGTAATCTAAAAATGACAATTACTATGACCACTAACAAAATGAGAAGACTGTTAAATTAAGAAGAGTTTGAACATGGAATATTTAGCAGTATTTCCGCCTACAAAACAACCTGCCTGTGCAACTTGCATTTTACATGACATGTTCCCACTTTAGATCCTGGATTAAGTTGTCCAACCTTGCTCTTAGCTTCAAGTCTTTCATTTTCCTGGAGAAAATAAACAAGCATTAGTCTCGCAGCAGTTCCTAAAAGATCTGCAAACTATCGTTTTCTCTAATTTTCCCATATTTAAAGAAACATACCTGAAAGCTTAATAAAAGCAGGGTTGCTCACAAATACTGACTTTATCACACTTCTGACACATGTAATAAGGCTTCTCTGTAACTTTTTGATAAAGAGATAATACAATACAGCCTTGAAATCCCATATCTCCTCAATAGTTTGTTTACAAACTAATAGTTTGTTGACTTAAGCATAGTTTTTTAAAATGGAATGGTAGAAGAATGGTAAAAAAAGAAAAGAAAAAAAAGAAAAATGAAATGGTAGAAGGTTCCAATATATTATGAGCTTATATGACCTTTTAAAATATAAAATTCATTTACATTGAAAAAAGAATCATGAATTCCTTTTAGTTCTACCAAACTATGATGATCTACATAAATAATGTAATTATTCCCTTTAGTTTCACAGAGAGTTTATAGTATAGTCAAAAGTGCTGATCCACTCAGACAAGATTATAAAGTATTTTTTTCTGATACTATAGCTTCTATATGCAAACATTATCAAAATATTAAGTTTCCCAATATGACTTTGAGTTTTTATGGAATACACACATCTTTCCTAGATGTAATTGAACAAACAGTAAATCTCCAAAATTCTTCTGGAGTCCTGCAACAGTGCACTTCATTTTACATTATTAGAATCAGTAATCCATACCCATTAGCATATACAAGAATATAAAAAGCTACATTTATCATAACCAGGGTCACATTATTTGATGACTTCTTGATTGCTGCCACAGAAAATTTGACCACAATTACAGATGCTATCATTAGAATCAGAACATAGAAATTGTGTATGCCAAAGATCTCTCTGGGATCTGGGATGCTGTTGCAAGAAAGATAAGCATGATAAAGTTTGAAAGTTCAATTGCTCTCAAAGTTAGGTGCTTCCCAGCCTATCTTTAGGCCTATATAAAACTACACTAACTGGTTTTTTCCCATACAGCTCATGCATTTTTCATTCAGAATCCAATCAGATATACTGTTTTGCAAGTTTATCTAGGATCAGATTATTTTGTGCTGTTGTGGTTTTTGTAGTTATTCCCCTCCATTAGACAGGTTGAAACCAAGTTTATAAGTGTTTGGCACACCTGGAGTATAGCCAGGATGGATCTGACATAGGTTATGCTATAAGCATATTTTGTAAGAATGGAAACATTTTTCCCTTTCTGAATGTATTTTCAGGAGCCAGCAAACAGGTGCAGCAGAAAGCTTTTCTGAGATCTAGGAAATGAAAGGCTCAATGAAGGTTTACTTGTGGTTTTATTCATTTATGTATATAGTGTCTATCAGAGCAAGCAAGAACTTTTCAATCTTAAAAATAACACTGTTCAGAATTATATCCTGCTTTGAAATGTGGTAAGAATCAGAGTGGACACTGCTCCCATACACTATCTTGGCAGGAAAGATCAGTTCATACATTTTTATGTGGATATGATAACATTTTAATCATTTCTTAATTTTACAAAAAATATTTTGAGCATGTGCGATATGGAGAATAGGTAAAGAAATGGCCACTGTCATTTACAAAGTTAAAAAAAACACCTCAATTGACAAGACTTATCTTGTCCACAAGGAACCTCCATTCAGGCCTTCCCCCCCCCCCCNCCCCCCCCCCCCCCCCTTAGCTATCTCGAAATATGCTGGATCAACTATTTCATTCATTTTAAAACTCTAAAAGCTCAAAATCTAGGAAGGCATGTATAAGAGGATACACAATGCAAGCATCTTAGAGGAAAGGGGACCTTCCCATATATTTTCTTTCATTAGCGGAAACTGCTGATCAGAAAATCCTTTTTACCCAATGTAGGCAAAACACTTTAAGACCATTTAAACATTTATCCCTGTTGTGATTGGTTAATGGGTTTTGTGTGTTATTATCCAAAAGAACATGCCTATTTCTACCCAATTTGGGGTAAGGTTTGGGAAGCACTGAACTGAATGTTTAAACTCTCCCTGGTTTATAAAATAGGTACCCTCCCCCCAAAAGTATATGTCTTAAGTAATCAATAATACACTGTGTGATTTCTCCTTTAAAGCATAAGTCACATCCTATTAAATTTCTGCATCTTTTTCCAATACCAAGGTGAAGATTTTTTTAGCATTAAGTCCACTTGCAACTTCTCTACCTCCTACATGGATTCTTGATTACAAGTAAAGAAACCATGGAATGTACTACTCCTCAGAGCTGGACCACAAATANAGTAAAGAAACCATGGAATGTACTACTCCTCAGAGCTGGACCACAAATATACCTTACCACAGCTTTCTTTGACCTGCTGCTCCTAGATACGGTTGTGATTACAATTGCTAGCCACCATGGGCCTATTCGCCATGGTGGATGGGCATTCTGGGAGCTGTGTAGTCCAAACAAGTCTGCAGGACACACGGAAAGCCGATTAGCACCTTACAATGTACTCAAACCCTTCAGCTTAAAAGAAAAACACGAAAGAAGTCCTCTGAATTATGGCTCTGACTACTTTGAAACTTTTAACATCTTCCTTGGGAGGGCTGGTGAAGAACACTAAGTAGAAGGTTCATCACCTTCCTGGCTGCTTTGAGCGCTTTTGTTCTTCCACAGGGTTGCAAAGTGCTACTTCAATGGCAAGCTTGTGCATTTGTTGGTTTTCACACAAAAAAAAAAAAAAACGAGAAAGAAAAAGAAAAAAAAGAATTACACCCTGTTTTCCCACCGCACTCCTCTTCTCCAGCACCAGGGTGGCTGCCCTTGGCTTCCGAGCAAATCTCTATTCCCAACCAACCAACAGTATTAAAGAAGGTTTTGGGTCTCTCCCCCCCCCCCAGCCTTTGATTTTGAAAGATTCCCTTTTGAACCTCACCCCAAGTCGTCTTACCTGGCTGCAGTCCCGGCGCAGAGGGGCGAATCCGCGGTGTAGTAATGTCCGAGGAAAATGACAGAGAGTCCTAATCCTATCAGGAACAAAAGGCAGAGCCTTTTCCTCCGGGGAGACCCCATTCAGGAAAAGGAGGACGCGCTGAGGGGAAACGCGCCGCCTGCGCCGCGGGGACTCGTCGAACTAGCGAGGCTGGAGCACCCTAAACTCTGAGTAGGGAAGAAATCAAGTCACCTCCACCTTCCAGCGACGACGCCCCCCCCCCCCCCCCCC
>BHFT01051143.1:13064-37546 GCA_004320025.1 Laticauda laticaudata
CCCCCCCCCCCAAGCTTTAAACAGTGGAGGCTTATCTCCTCCTCCCTCCCTTCTCCTCCTCCTCTTGGCTCTTTGGAAAAGTTACGGAGCTCAGCCGAGAAAGCTCTTCCTCCGGAGCCCGGGTGTTGTGCCTTGTCGCCCCGCAATAAAGACTTTGGATTCGCCCAGTCTTTCTATCTGTTGCTCGCAGCTTGGTGTACCTTCTTCATCCGGTTAGCTAAGAGAGCGAGAAAATGGGGGTGAGGGGGGGGGGGAGAAACGCCGCGCCTGAGTAACTGGTTCGGACTCGCTTGCAATGGTGGAAGAGGGGGTGACGCTCCTGGGAGCTGGCTTAAAACGTTCCCTTCTCTTCTTTCACGTCGACCTTGACAAGAAGTATCACACAATAGAATATTTCGCGGAGATATACCGGGCGGTTTTTCTAGTCACTTATTTCCCCACATTTTGCACGGATCGGTGCAAAACGCAAGACCAGGGTATATCCGGCGTGAATGCAGCCAACTCCTTATTCTGCAGTGTGTAAAAGTGAGGCGGGGGTGGGGGGGAAGACAGTGGAGAAACTTCTTTGACAGTGCCTGCTTAGTGGCAGTCATTTAATGAATGATCCGATACTTCAATGCTGGCTTGGCTTGCCCAAACGAGCAGTCGCTAGAAACCCGACAAGCGAACGGTGATCGCGTGGGGAAGGCCTAACGTCGAACGAGCAAATGGAGAGATTTTCGGCCAACCTCAACATGCTTAAAACACCCTATGAACCAATAAGTACCATATGCAGCTGAGTGCAATAAGAGTGCAAAGAACATCATTCAATTTGCTCCAGTTGGAGTTGTCACCTGTTTTGGAGCAAGAAAGAAAAGGGGAAAGTAAAACAAAAAACAAAAAAAAAACCACCCTTGCTCCTGTCCTTTTTTTCCAACCCCGTTTTTATTTCATGGGTGTATTTGGTAGGTTGCAAAAACCAAATTGCCATCTCTAGTTGGTTTGAGTGGAAACTGGGTTCACAACTTTTAATTTCCTTCTGCATTTATAAACGGTTTACGGTCTGCAAGGAAATTAAGGCATTGTAACCATTTTGCGAATGGGTGCATCCTCTACTGCTACAGCTATTGTCATTTCTGAGTTAGTAGAGAGGAAGAATGTCTTATAAACAGCAGGCCAGGGAGGTGAATCGCAGTGGAAGGAGGAGGTGTCAGATCCAAAAGCAAGAATGAAATGTGGCAATTCTTCCAAGCTGAGTGCTTTATTGTTGACACCTATAGACAAAATTGTCTCAGATTAAAGACTGAATCTACAATATTAAGTGAATTATTAAAAGAGGGGCTGCAGTTATCTTCTTAACTCTTATACATAATATATGGACTGGGTTACAGAATTTATTACTTCTCTGGAATGCACCTCTTCTCTCCTGGGGATCCAGATCTTCACTACATTCTATCATGGGTGTAAATATAATCAATAAATAATAAATGATTAAAATCTAAGGGTCAAGAGGCAGCATGAAGCCAACAGTTCCCACCAATTAGGAAAATGAGAGATGTGCAAAACACATTTCTGGAGACCTGGGATTCTGCATGTGTTTGGCAGATCATTAGGTGATAATACTAGAAATTACAGAAAATCAGCAGAGCCAGCACATTAACAAAGAAAACACCAAATGAACTGTTTCAAATAAACTTTCAGTAGATTATCCACCTTTTAAAAATTGCTGTATAATTGCACAGGGAGTTGATTCTGAACCTGTGCCAAGGATGAGTATGGAGGTGTTCTTAATATTGATATAAAGAATCAAACTGGAGCTGAGCGCCTGTGTTCTATCCTCAATCAGAAATCAGATTGCTGATGGCATAGCACTCCAGATGATCATTCTTATTTTAGTTCTACCAGTCTTGCATTTAGAGCTATTCCAGAAGTATAATAATAATAATTTATTAAACTTTTATGCCACTTCACTCCCAACATATCTGGGTGGTTCTAATAATAGAACTGATATCATTATAGAGTTGTTTTGTTTCCTTCTAAATACATGTGCACCTTCCAAAAATTAGGGGAAGATAAAAGTGTGTGTGTGTGTGTACCTATTATGTGTACCTATTGTACAGGTAAGGTATTTCCTATATATTATGGCAGGGGTATCAAACTCACATCACGGAGGCATGTGACATATCCAGACTTCTTTCCCCTTTGCTAAATTGGGCAGTGCTTGAGGCATCCAGCCTGTGGGCTGGGAGTTTGACAGCTCTGTATTATGGGAAGGGAAGCTACCTGTGCTTTAAAGATCAAATCCACCCTTCAATTCATCCTGAGGAAAAACTGAGTGCTTTGCCTTCTATTTGATGGGAAGAATTGCTGATGTTCTCAACTATAGTAAAGCATGGAGTCAGAATATAAAAAGCACTCTCAGTACATTTGTCAAAAAGTTAAGGGCAAAATAGTGTTCTGCAGTTTGAGGGAAATAAGCAACTCTAGAGCTAGCTATAGCTAGAACATACAAAATTAAGAAAAATACTAATTAAAAAGACTATGAGAGAGTAAAATGAGGGGTATTTTCATATGGGGCAGGCCACAAGCACTATAGGTCTGAAAATAGTGTGCCCCCATATTTAGCTTTGATATTTTCTGGAATATCCTATACTTTCTAGAGCTGGGTATAAATATAGCAAATAAAGCTGCTTGAATATAACATTTGGTTTTTTTTTTTAATTTATGATTTTACTGGGCATATTATATTCTGTTCTTTTTCATGAACTTCAAGGTAGTTTTGATGGAACCATGAAGGAGAGGAAGCCCCAATGTTAAAAGATATTAAAAGATATCTAGGGTTAAAAGGTATTACAGCTTAAAGGCCATGCAGGGGAGGAAATTTATGTTTATATCAGGCTTCCCCTAAGGAAGGCAAACAATCTGGCCAGATTTTTATAAACTGGCAATCAACAATAAAGAAACCTACCTGATCCATTACGGAAACTGTTCTGGTTGCTTACATCTCTGACAGTAGTTCTGACGTGACTCTCCCTTAATGTTATCCTTATAACAACTCTATGAAGTAGACTAGGCTGAGAGAATTCAAATTCAAAACTTCTTCAACCAGATGATGTTATATTTTTAAGATTCTGAGTCCAGCTAAACCTTCATATCTTTATAAGCCTTTTAGATCTCTCTTTGCAAAGCTTATACAGCCTAATTGATGAAAATGTCAACATTAGCAAGAAGTCTGCTACCTGGCTGGATTTAGCTCCATTTGATTTGAGTTCTGTTCCATTCCTGATTCTTTCTCAGTTCATATATTGTTGAGTTACATTTATCGAATAAGCCATGGTTGGTCTTGCATAACGTTGAAATGAGGAAAGAATTTGTCACATTAATTTGGTTGCAGTGGTTCAGGCCTAGACTAGTGAGTTTAAACTAGTGAGTTCAAGTCTTCCCTTAGGCATAAAAGTCAGCTGGAAGACTTTGGACCACTTACTCTGCTCAACCCACCTCACAGGGTTGTTGCTATAGGCAAAATAGAAGATGGGCTTTCAGCCTTCAGTTACATAAAACAAAAGTAGGATATAAATCTAATATTAAATAATAGCTGAGTTTACACAATACAAGAAAACCAAACTTTATAAACGGTGTAACTGCTTACCACAGTAAAGGAATCCAGTTTAAGGTCCAGATAGTGAAACATTTCTCTGCAGAGTGACAATTAAAATTGAATAAATAATTTCTTTGTATCTCAAGGGATAATTCTATAAATCTCTACCGAAGTTATTTTGTTCTAGGGCTGCTTATTTTAGTAGCTAACATAGAAAAAGGGGGGAAATTTTAAGTGGGCAATTCAAGTAACAATCTGGTGTATTTTCTACGCATTATGGTGGTTTTTAATTGTATTTTTATAGAATAGAATAGAATAGAACAGAACAGAATAGAATAGAATAGAATAGAATAGAATTCTTTATTTGCCAAGTGTGGACATATAAGGAATTTGTCTTGGTGCATATGCTCTCAGTGTACATAAAAGAAAAGATACATTCGTCAAGAGTCAAGAATCATAAGGTACTTTATTGCACCATCCTTTATTGCTTTGTATTAGCTTATATTGTTAGCCATCCAGAATTATTTGCTTAAGATAAGTGGCTTTATTCATTCCCAAATAAATAAAAAACTTTTCTTCATTCCTATCATCAGTTAGTCTGGTAAAAATCTCAATTCCAGGGAAACTTAACTGACCTAAAGTTTCTAGTTCAGAAGCTATCCAAGAATTTAGCTTAAACATCTCATCTGATTTTTATTTTTTATTTTTATGTTTTGCAAAACTGTCCTTCATTTGATTGGTTATAGCAGAATTTTTAGAAAGGTTTTAAAGGCTAATTAGCTCATAAATTAATAAATAGTATAGAAATTACTATAAATTGGTCAAAACGTTATTAAAGAGAAAATAACCCCTCAGAGAGATGAGCAATCTTACCAAAATAAAATTCATACTTTTACTATAAAGGAAACCTCTGCCTCGATCACCATTTAAAGTTCTTGAGAGAGAATGAACCAACATGTGTGCACAACTGTACTTGCAGATGATTACTTCTATTTTCAATAGCCTTTTGGTAAAATTCTGCACTAAAGTCACCCTGACAAAGCCTTGGGAAGAATGAAGAAGCCCTCATATGGACTAGTGACTTTTTCATGAACTGGAAACAGAAAATGGGCCCTGACAAAGAAATGCAAATAGTGGCATGAAATTAGCACTGAAACCAATTTTGTTAGGGATGACAGATAATCAGGAATACCGACAACACCAAATTATTTAGGAGAAATAATAGAATCCATTAACATTGTCTGGTTGTCAATACTAGATATGTAATTTCAGGAGAATGTTATCCTCTGAAAGTTTTAGCTCTTGTTATACAACCATATTTATATAATCAATTTTTTTCTACCAAAACTTAGTAAGTATAGGACATTGCAAAACATACTATAATATCACACAGACAGAATTTATGTGGATATATTTATGACAAAGATATTGGGAGAAGAGTGAAAGACCTGGTAAAATTATGATTAATCACTTAAAGCAAAAATAAATTTAAAAAATAAAAAATAGGGCACTGATTCCACTTATTAGAGATTAAATATATACCCTAAAACTTCACTGCATATAAACTGACAATTTTTATTTAAAATTATATAGCAAAAAGAGAATACATTTAATAAAAATATATAAAGATCTTTTTTTAAATAAGTTAATTTACCTCACTTAATAGATGCACAAAAACAACTTTTATTTGTACCTCTCTCTGAGATAGAGAGTAAACAAATAATTTTAATCAGGGGAACTGGTAAAATATCATGATTGGATGAATTCTTTATTCAGTGGTGTACAATCATTTATAGATCTTTTGATGCCAAAACTTAGTTAATTGTATGATGAGATATTTGATAAGGGAATTTTATCAGCAGCATTTAACCAGGCTTATATTACAGTTGTACCAAAGATCACACTCAGGTAAAGATCACACTTCAAGTGCTAATTATCACCCAATTTTATTGATTAATGTTGATACAAAAATATTAACAGCAGTATTAGCAAATATAACAAGTGATATTGTTTGTTGTTGATTAGGCAGGGTTTATAAAAATTCAGCAAGCAGCAGACAACATGAGGTTAATTATAGTCATAAGAGATTTGAATAAAGGTAAAGAACAACTTGTAATTTTATCATTAGTTGCTGAAAAAGCCTTTGACAAAATATAGAAACAATACATGTTTATCATATTAGACAAGTTTGGATTTTCTTTGGAATGCATAAAAGTGGACATCCTTGTCTATTTCCTCTAAATAGTGAGAACATAAGAGAAAACATGCCATTAACCTTCACTTTAGATGTAGGCGACTCATATAATATCTTGATCCATTTATGAATTCCAAAGGAAATCCAAACTACATTCAGTAGTTTTAAACTACTAACAAGAGACTTGTGGAAATGTGGATTTGTAGAAAGAACAGAATAATAGGCATGAGAGATTCAGATAGGGAACTGGCCACTGAATAATGCTTATTTGTACCTTTAATGTTCAAATTCAAAAATATCTATTTGAGTATTTCAGAAAACCATGACCTATTTTTCAGATTTCTCCATCTTTCAAGGATGGGGAATCTTTGATGCTCCAGTGTGCTGGTGTATAACAATTAATGGCACCCATTATCTTTGGTCATCCCAACTAAAAACAACTTTTCAAGTAACATCTGGAGAGGTATATATTTTCATTATTGTCATCTCCTCACCATATTGCCATTATATAATTACATCTATTATGAGTAGTAGCATTAAGAGCCTTGACTTTAAATGATAAAAGTAAATTATAGCAGCCTTTTTGGTTTCTTTGTTGAGCTTAGCTCTGCTGTCCAGTGGAAATGTCTGTCTTTAGAATCAGAATGTCTTCCTTCCCTGCCTCTCTGTCCAATTTAGTCATGTGTTCTTTGCTATTTATAAAATCTGTTTTTCCTGCATTTTCATAATAAGCACGAGTAAAATACCCAGAATCAGAAAGATCATCAAAGATCATGTAGAAGATCAAATATACAGTAGTGCAGGCAGTCTGCTGCTATAGGATCTTAGTGGGCCAGCCTTTTCTTCAAACTCTGATGAGAATTCATCATCTCCCTGTGCAGTGGTTGGATTCATGCATCATGCTAAGGCATGTTGTGTTTAACTATGGTTTGTTCTGTTGCCCATGTTTGAGTTTTAATGGGTATAGGCTTCCTGAAACATGCTGACAAAAATTTAGGACGTAGAATCCTTAAGAGGAAAACATGCCAAATACAAGAAATTTTTTCAAACTAGAGAGCAGTTCTCCTTAGCTCCCTTGCTCTCTTCTCTGAGTCAAGCCCCAAGTGAACAAATGTTCTTTGTCATGCGCTAGACTACCTGTAAGTGGGTAATACTTGTATAGATTAGCCTAGAATATAAAAAGAATATATTTTTGCTGATTGTAAAAAAAAAAGAGACCTGGCCTTGAAAGGGAGAAGAGAGCAATGAAACATTAATGGAGAAGAAATCACAAATTTAATAGCAAGAAAAAGCATGAGATAGAAACTCAAAATAACCCCACTTTGATTTTGTTTCATGGGGCAGAGAGAAACTCCGTCAGACTTCAAGATGCTGTCATTATACCCTACAGCAATAAAATCCCCACTGCTTGTTTCTTGAGCTTGGCAACCTGGGAGGACTGAAACTGAGTAATGTATCTTCAATAACAAGTGATTTCTGCTATACTTATTTCTATCTGTGCATTATTGAAGGCCAGTAAGTATATGCAGTACATCTCAGATACCTGGAACAGGGGTCTCTTACACTAGACTGAAACAGATGAACAACCAATAGGAAAAAAATCCTGATTGAAAATCTCTGCATCCACTGTAGCCATTTGTAAACATGGCATGCAATTACATGTTTGGGTATGACTTCTTGGTAAATTCAGTACATCTGTAATTATAAAATAAATCCAACTAGTCCTAATATCATCAGACTGCTTCTGATATAAAAATTTCAGAGTTGATCCAATTTCCAATTTTACCATAAATATAAAATTTAGCTGATATTTTAACTGTTTCTGGATCTTATGAGATCATGATTTCTATTCTACTAGAACTATGATTATTGATCTCAAACCATTCATGTGATATTGTATGAAATAATATAGAGATAGTCTGGGCTATACAAATAATCTTTGCTCATGTTTCTATATCGTTATTTATTCTAAGATTTGTAAATTACTTTCTAAAGGACTTTTCCACCATCTTCCATGTTGTGAAGGAGATTAAGATTAATGCCCTCTTTGCAACAAAAAAACATAAGGAGAAAGGGGCCTCCATAGAGAAAAACATTTGAAAAACAAAACTTATTGGGAATTGTAAAGGTCCTATTCAGGCTTGAAGAATACCAGGACAGAATTGTCACTTAGCAACCTGGAGCACTGTGGCATGATTTGGATTCCAGAGTGGGAAGGAGAACAATAACTCCTTGCTATCCGACTGAGAACTCAAAAGCTGAGGCTCTACTCTTTGAGAGCAAGCAACCAAGTGCGAAGGATGGGGAAACCTCTCTCTAGAGAAATAAATTTTACTCCTCTCTCCTTTCCAACATACCGGTAGGAGGGTCCCTTAATTTAGGTCAACTTGTTCAGTAGTGCCTACTCTGTTAACCAGCAGCTTTACAGAGAGTCATAAGGGAATTTTTCGTGGTCTCTTAAAACTCCAGGGATTCAATGAGACCCTTTTGTGTGCAAAATATGAGAGCCCCTTTGTGAGGGAGATGAGCGGTTAATAAGTTTGATTTATATATATAAATAAATATAATATCTGCTTTCTCCATTTTTTTAGTTTGATTCTAGAGCAAAGAAAGAAAGAACGCTCTTCATCATCTACATATGAAAAAAAACTTTTTTGCTGTTAAACCAAGTCCATTTTCATATTAAAAGGTAATGGCTTCACATTAAAACTAAGCTTTCATGATTCTTATTTCTCTGCTGATGAAGAAAAAAATGTTCACATGTATGCAGATAAGATTCGAGACTAGTATTTCAGGTAGGGCAAGTATATTGGGGGCTCCAATTATCAGAAGAGCCGCTAGGTAGCACCTAAGAGTTATCTGCTCCTATTTAGTAGTTATTTGGATTCAGGTTTATTAGTTCTAACCTCAATATCAAAAATCTCTTTGTCTGAATGTTTGGAAAAAAGTGGTCAGACATCATAAATTGTCTGTGACACTCCCTCTCTCCTACGTGTAATCTGATACTCTAATTATTCCTACATTAAATTATGCTCTTAAATTGCATAATCTTTTTGTATCTTTTTGTCCTAGATGGATAATAATGGTTCATGGAATGGATATTTTTGGAAATACCTTAAGTGTTATGGAACCATTCAGAAAAAAAATTACTAGTGCATCTTAGATAACAGCATGTCCCAATAACACCTCTGTTTTCAAAGTTTCTGCGCTATAGCAAAATAACCCATTCCAATCGGGAGTTCATAATCTGGTTCCATCAGGTTCGTTGATAGAGGTTCATAATATTTGCGTCATGAAGTTGTTTCCATACATTCCGTTCCAGATTGAAGTCATGGTTGCTATAAAAGATTAAACGCTTCCGTTCTTTATCATAATAGTGATCTGAATATTTTTGGTAGCCTTCGGTGATATATCCATAAGCGCTTACCTGGGAAGGCAAAGGATTATCGTTGGGGAAGGAAATAAATGTGGTTGGTTTGAAAAAAAAAAAAGCCTAGTTAGATACATGAAAGATACTTAATAAANAAGGATTATCGTTGGGGAAGGAAATAAATGTGGTTGGTTTGAAAAAAAAAAAAGCCTAGTTAGATACATGAAAGATACTTAATAAATAAACCCATGAGCTCATTGGATTTACAGACATAGCTTCTTTAATATCGTTATCTACCAATAGCATCATGGGAAGACTGGAATAGTGGCGATTTGCTCTTTCCTCCAGGGTTAATGATGATGAAGAAGACAAGGCAAAACTACATTAAATGCTCCTCCTATGGGATTGGGGGGGAGAACATCACTCCTCTTCAGAGCACTGACTCCTCAATCTCAAAGGCAGCTCTTATAATACAATGGATAAATTACAAGAGATGGTGAAGAGACATCAGACCTAACCAAGTATGCCACATATTATCCACAGACTTATAGAATTTTGATTTGAGAAAATGGAGAATAGTGCAAATCGATGATAACATACATAAAAGTATGTATGTTTGTTATCTAGATAAAACATGCATTCCTTAGACAACAAGAACTAGGAGCTATGACCAAAACACTGGGACCATTAAGATGTTGAGTTACGTATTCTTATATTTTGTCCAGGACACTGAGTAAATATCTGTAAAGCTTAGATCTTAGTTGCTCAATGAATAACTAATCCACACCTTGTCCTTCCTCTGGAGAGCATTCCCATGAATAATGTGGAAACAGACAACTTCAAACCAGCTATGTGAAGCTAGCGGGGAGAAAAATCTGTTCTAGTACAGCAACCATTCTTCTGCAACTGAGAATTGTAGCTTTGGAAGATGAGGGGGAATGGTGCTTAACAGTTGAAATTTGAAAGAGAAATGGGAAGAGGAAGAAGGCAAGATTAATTTAAAGCCTTTTGGAAGAATGGGAAATGACTTTGCCCCTCTGTGGATATGGTGAATTAACTCTGTGGAGATGTCAAAGAAATCCAAGAATTTGCAAAGCTGTAGAGGAAGTTGAGAAAAGAAATGAGCTTATCTCATTAAAATCTGCTCTTCAGGAAGCCTTGGGGATGACAGGACTTTCAGAGTTCCTTCAAACATTTTTTTACTGAAATTAACTTCACTAAGAAAGACATGCTATAGAAAAGGTTTAGCCACAAGTTTAGCATTAGAACTGCATGATGTGGCTGGCATACAGATGTGGCATTCATGAAGTAAATCAGTGCCAGGATAACTCACTCAGGCAGAAAGGGTTTTAATTTGAGGTTTCTGTTGTTTTAAGTCAAGAGATGAAGGGTTGAAAGAATATGATTAAAGGAACAGCAGCACAGAAATGGTCATGCAAGGGGACAAGGGCTAAAAGCATATATCCCTGCCCTGACGCATTTCTGTAGTGAAGTAGAGAAAAAACATCAAATGCTGAAATAGCAGCAGATCCACTGATTGCTAAATAAGTTTTTCCTAAAGGATGGTGCAAGAGACAAATGTCTCTTAATTTTGTGGGTCACCTTTAATTTCTATGCAGCATCTTTGAACCCTTACCTGATCACAGAGGTGGAGTGCAGTCAAAAGAAGGAAGGCACCTGTTGTAGGCCTATATATGCGCCAGTAGGGCTTTTCTAGAGTTTTGGACTTCAAAAACCTGGGGTGGGTTATAAAAGGAGATTTCAAAAGGTAGTACAGGAAGACAATGAAATCTGAGCAGGTCCTCTCCTTAAGGCCTTCTCAGAGAATGAGCTGGCGTTCAGCACTCAACAAACAGGTTGAAAGACATTTATGAGGCATTCTTAAAACTGACCATAGACATATGCTCACAATGAATTGTGTTTGTTTTTAAAGTTGCCTTGGGTTCAGTCTGATAAGGGGTCCTCTCTACCTCTAAGGCTGTGAAGGAGGAATAGTTTCAGGAGACACACTAGTTTTCACAGCTACATTCCAGGCAAATCTTGCTTCATGGCAGCCTGATTGCTCAAACTCCAAGAATCCCATCCTGAACTGAACCTGGAAGCTGGAGATGGCAAAAAGTCCCAACCTTGGAATATGCCAAGCACAAAAGAACTGTTTCAATGTTCTGAGTGTAGGTGCTTTGAGAAATTTATTCTGTGCATGAAATAAAACTCCCACTATTTTATTCCAAGCACGGAAGAAAATTTGAGCAATTTCAAGAGGCCTAGTTTTGAGGATTCTGACTGCTCCAAATTCTGGGATGGAGCTGCTGTTTTGTGTTTTGGCTTTTTCCTTTAATGTTTTGTACAGACTAGTTCAGAAGCTGGAACCACTCATGTTCCTGCTACTGTTGTCTGAGAGTGGATGGAGCAATGTGAGTATGGAATATTAAGGGGGAAGAAAAATAATGAAGGTAAATACATGGCAAAAGAAGGTGAAAATAATACAGAGAGAAAATTCAGAACTTTGTGTCGCCTCCACAAGAGTTTTCAACTATATATTGCTCCTGAGATTCAGATACAAAGATTAAGGATTGGCATGCTGAACTATGTGTATGTGTATGTCCTGTGTGTGCTCTCATATCTGACCATAACTTTACAGAATTATTCTTTCAGTTAGGAAGCATCAACGACCTGCTGGTTCATCCCAGGGTGGAAACAAAACCATCAGAAAATCATAATGTTGCTTTTGTCAGGATTGCACCTGGATTGTGCCTTCAGAAGGATTGTGCCTTCTGAAACTTAGCTAAGGAAAGGTAAACCAAAACATAAACAAATTTTAAGAAAACAAATTAGTCACCAAAGACTGTAAGAAATGCTAGAAAGTTTAGTTGCTTTCTTTGTCTCCTAATGTGTTGGGTAAGTGTCCCTGAAGGTTTACTTTTAAGAAACATTATCTGTTCTTTCTGTTGAGAAGGAGGTAGGGGAATGGAAAAGGAGCTGATAACAGATGCTAATCTAAATATAACTTGCAGGTGTTTTTGAAATTTGTTTCTGCTATTTTCAGCAGAGATTTGTTGCAATAGGTTGATGTTTTTAAAGTCACAAATTTGGTCAAATGTTCTTCCATTTGAGCATTGTGGAATTCTCTGTTGCAGCATCTGCCCTGTGGAACAGATTTCCTCAATTTAGTTTGTCGCCCTGATGGCAGAGCAGTTCTTCCCCACTGGGCCAGGAAGTTAGAGGAGCTTGCTGTGCAACATGAACGATGTATCTGGTTGCTGGTATAGTGTGCTTCACATTATATTTTATCATTTTCCTTGTCCTAGATATTTGTAATCCTTGTTTAGCCACCCAGAATCATTTAGCAAGAAGGCAACCATATAAATCTGGGTGGTAGTCCTGATTTACAACAGTTGACTTAGTGACAGTTTAAAGTTATAATGGCATTGAAAAAAGGGATTTATGACCGCTTTTCACTTATGACCATTGTAGCATCCCCATGGTCTCATGATCAAAATTCAGGCACTTTGCAACTGACTCATACTGTCATATGATTACTATTTGCAACCTTCTGACAAACAAAGTCAATAGGAAAACCAGATTAATTTCACAACCATGTTACTAATTTAACATCAGCAGTGATTCACTTAATAACTGTGCCAAAAAGAGCATAAAACAGGGCCAGATTCATTTAACAAATGTTTCACTTAGCAGAAAAAAATTGGAGCTCAATTCTTATCATGTTGAAGTCTACCTGTAATTTAAATAAATAATGAAATGCCACCACCACCACCATCTAATTCTTATAATCCTAGAATGAAATTAAGGCAGTAGCAGCTGGCTCCATGTTCTCATTGTTTCCTATAGTCAGAACAAAAAATATTTTGGGTTTTGTTTTGACCAGATATTGAATGCTCAACATGTTTTATGTTTCATTCCAATAGAAAATAGCCAGCTTGTAATAATTTTGATGGAATGTTTTGTACTTTGTTGCAAGTTTGAAACAAGACATTGTTTTGTACATCTATCCATACTGCCAATGCTGCTAATTTAAAATCTTGAAACTGTTCCTGAGGTTTGACCTTCACTTTGCTTATGTCTTACCTGTTTTTAGTGTATCTGAGAAAGTCTGGATGAATCACAAAGTATTGATCCAAATTGAAATTGTCAAATTTATCCCGGGGCCTTGGTCTATAAAAACAAAAGTATATCTTCAGGCAAACTATGTACAGTTCAAACCAAAGCTGGTTTGGCTAGCTTTTCTGTAAGTTAGAGTGATGATGAAAGGTCTTATCTTTTTGCACACTGTATCTAAGATCAGAATGGGGAAAACTGAGGAGTCAAAGGTGTGTATATTTTTGAACTGTATATTTCTTCAGTTAAAGTCACATTGACATAACAGCTATTATTAAAAGGAAAAGTGAGAAAAAAATAGTGGATCAACAGAGCTTTTTTAAAAAAAAAAAAAAAGAGAGAAGGTGGCAAAAATGTTAAGGAATGTGATTGTTTAAAAAGGGGCCAGAGGCATATGGCAAAATGTGTGTAATATAAAACATATGTCAGGATATATGTTCTTAACAGCAGTATTTGAAGGAAACCTTTATGCACATTTTGGCTTCCCTCCGATTTGCTTAGTACTCTGCCCAGCCTAACTGTGGGTTCATGTACATAGGTCTGAGAAGTTCATTTATCCTTTGTGGAGCACTTTTCTTTCCCTCAGTGTTTCCTCTATATTGCCATCTTGTTCCTGAGGCAGGCTGAGAACAGGTCAAGGAAAGTAACGTTTTCCATCAGAAAACGGAACAAAAGCATCTGTGTAAACCTTCTGTATTCCTAGGAAACATTGGCAGCCTTCAGGGCTCCAAATGATAAGACCATGCTCTATCCCTGGCAATGGGATTCTGTGCCTCCAAAGTCATCCCTTCTTTGGTTGCAAGAGAAAACAAAACTTCACTAAAATGTTCTCTTTTTTTTTTTTTCAACTCAGGGAATATTGACCTTGTGGAATTCCTTCTCTGAGGCCAGACTTTCTGTTGCTGTAGCATCTTCTACCATGATGAAGGCCTTTGTGAAATGGGCAATGACACAAAAATTTATTTTGCTCGTCCTTCTCCTCTTTGGTCTTCCATCTTATTCAATCATGGAAGGAATATTACAGCAGTGCACAGGAAATACGTCAATCTGTTCAAGCTTTATTTATCTGTGTGCTTTCCCCCCTCCTTTTTGGAATTATTAAAATGTTACTGGGATGGTGAATGTTATTTGATGTTAATTGATCTTTGACAGAATTATGGGGGACTGAAAATTGTAGACAAAGAAACTGGGCCATTCCGCAAAATAGAAATGGACAATTGAACACTCTTCAAGTGTTCATTTCCAAGCATTTCACACCACAAGTCTTTAACAAGAAATGGAGAGGGCCATTGCAATGGTGAAAGTCAGCTGGGAAACCAACTTCAGAATACTCTTAAAGTTGTTGGTCAAAGTGCCATGTAAGCCCCCAGTGAGGGAAGGAAAGGGCATTAGAGGGCAAGAAAACAACACACTTTACTTCCATTGTAAGAACAGGAGAAAGCATATCATAACAAGCCCTATGAAAAAGCCAATAGAAATTGTTATACTCAATTTTTTAAAAATCTCTTAGCCATTTATTTTCATTAACAGGAAACTGATGGGCCACCAGAGATTCTTGAAAGCAGAACTCACAAAATTAATCTAAATTTTGTCTGGTTCATCACCTGATTACTCATTAAATTATTGAGGGTGGGGGGAATGTTTTCAGAGTTCTTATTTGAGAATGTTATTTTTCTGTTCTGCCAAATGAGATGTGGGCACAGTGTGCCAAAATGTTAATAAATTATAAAAATGCAGCCATTCTTATTCATTAACATTTTACACACTGGAGAAAAATCTTCAAAATATTTGCAAGGGGTCAGCAATGCAAGGTCAAGAAAAACTCTCCACACTGCCAAGGCAGAAAAATTGCAAGATAATAAAGACTGAAAGGCCTACTTTGTCCTGATCCAGATATACTTTGGATAAACCTTGGCACCTGGACCTGCTTTCAGTTGAAGATGTCTATTATGCTCCATTATTTGTATGCATTTCAATGGGCATTTTATGCCCATATTCTATTCATATGTATTCATTTCTGCATTTTCCTCCTCAGCAGCATCCATAACAAACCACATAGTGACATGCCGATGTCATCAGGCATATTCAATACTATTATGTACTTGTTTCCCAATACCTGAGGTTATGAGAATATGTAAATCACAACATTTGCATGATGACCTCTTGTCACTGCATGTCTTGCTATTTTCTCCCTCTTACCTTCCATTGTGGGAGCCCTTTTCCAGAAAGCACAGCACTACTCACCCATAATAGTCCAAAAATCCCTTCCTGACATTGATGTTCAGAAGAAGAGCTTTCAGCCATTCATAATCTCTTGCCCCTTCCAGGAAGTGTAGATACTTGATCTCCTAGGAAACATGCCACAGATACACTTGGAGGGGGCACAGCAGACGGAGTGCCACAGTATAAAAGATAGGGCTGGGCACTCTCTGATAGTCTTGAGTAAAAGAGGGATAAATCAGAGTTGGCTTGTGAAATTTGAAGGAAAGTTTAGAGTTTTCTAATCTAAGTTGATCTCACAACTACTGTTCAAAGTAGTAGTAGGAGAAATATAAGGATATGTGCCTTTAAGTTGCTCTCACAACTACTGTTCAGCTAGGAGAAGGAGAAATATAAGGATATCTGCCTTACTTTTCCTGCAGGGATCTTCTTGAATCCACGGTTCCCCAGAATCATAACTGAAGTCATTAAGGAGAAAGCTGTGAATCCATAGAAAGAAGTTCTTGTTCCCACATCTTTTTCATAACCTTTGATCACAGCTCCACTCACTCTGGTAAAAGGGATCATATAAAATTACCAAATTAGCTAAGTGGAGCTTCTTCAGATACATATACATAATTTACAAGATTCCAGGAGAATATTCCACACATGCATATCCATCAGTTGATGAGTGAGAATTGCTCTCATAATTCCAATTGGACTTAGAGAATATCTTAGCTTTAAGTTTTTGCAGAGCACCACTGTGGGCTTTTTTGTGTGTCCAATCACTAGCAACAATTTTTTCCTGCTGTCTAATTTCCACAGCACTGACTTCCAGTAAGTCATCCTCTGATGCTTCCAGCTGGCCAACGGGAAAGTACAAAAAAGCAGCTAGACAGTTGTTCTTTCAGGTGAAGAAGAAAAAAAAAAAAATCAAAGCCAGCCAGTCACTGTGGAGAAGTTGTCTGGGAAGAAGATGTGCCAGAAAATCTTAGGATGCAGGAAGAAGTTATAGGGACCAGGAAGTGGAACAAGATGAAAGTTTCCATCAATGGGAATCCATCTTCCTTGCTGCTCTAGAAGGAAATTTGCAAAACTGCCCTCCTCTGGAAGAAGAACCGAGCTGATAGTTAATCAGCTCACTTTCCCAAGTTCCTTGCCCAGGCATAGATATGAAAGAAACCTTAGCCTATCAAATGTGATGGTGATGGCGAACCTATGGCACACGTGCCACAGATGGCACACAGAGCCATTTGTGTGGGCACAACATGAGTCCCAGCCAAACTTACCTGCAGTGCATATTCATGTACCTCCCAGCTGATTTTCAGCCCCTTTGAGGCCATTTTTGCCCTCAAGGGAAGCCTCTGCAGCCTCAGGAGGCCAAACAAATGGGCCTTCTGGAAATATCAGAAGTGCTGAAACGGGCCCGTTTTCAGCCTCCCGAGGCTCCTGAGGCCTCCAGAGGCTGAAAATGGGCACTTCTGATATTTCTGGAAGGTCCGTTTTTCAGCTTCCTGAAGCTGCAAAAATGGGAGGGCAAAAATGGCCTCAAGTGGGCCGAAAATCAGCTGGGAGGCATGCACATGCATAGTGCAGGTAAGGGGGCAGGGTGGAGGTGTTGCAAGCACATGCGCAGGGAGCAGGGCGCATTGCATTGTGGGTGCCAGCAGGTATGCATGCTTTCGGCTCACCACATTAAAAAGGTTCACCATTACTGAAATATGATAATCAAGAGTAATAATCACATTATTTTCCAATAAACCTTAAGAAAATGTTTTTTTAGCAGTATTATATTGGTATTGACAGAATAGAACTAAAGCTGGCTATTCCTGTCTTCTGTTTGGGTAAAATCAAGGAATCATCCAGACATCCTGCTTGCCATGGCATGAAGATATCTCATTGTTTGTGGAGAATGTGAACACACAATATTGTCCTCTATCTATTCTGGTCCACTGCAAAGGCAGCCATTGCTTGTCTCTTCTTCAGTTGCTTCAAGGTTATATTTTCCAGCTTCTTCCAGTAGTAGCCATGGATCTGGACTGTCAAACAGAGCATCAGACTCAGATAAGATTAGAAGCAAGGTTAACTGGCCTACTGAAGCTGCTATAGACCTTTCTCTGAACTTTGGTGTCTGATTTTCAGCTCCATCTGCTTTCTGGCATTGGATGAATGACAGCTTCCACTCTATGCTAAAAAAAAAAAAAACACCTCTCCATCTCTCTCACTTCTCTTAATAAAAAAACCTCTCTCATCTCTTTTAGTAATCAACAGATGACAAGAAAAGTAGCAAGAGGAAGAAGGAAGTAAGCAGTGGTGGGATTCAATTTTTTTTACTACTGGTTCTGTGGGGGTGGCTTAGTGGGTATGGTTTGGTGGGCATGGCAAGGGAAGAATACTGCAAAATCCCCATTCCCTCCCCACCCCACTAACCTGCTTTCCAGCTCCGTTCTCCTAGGCAGGGCAACAAAAGAAGAGTCAGTCAATTGATTGGGACTTGGGAGGCAGAGAATAGATTGGCCAGTCAGAAGTGATATTTGCTGGTTCTCTGAACTACTCAAAATTTCCACTACCGTTTCTCCAGAACTGGTCAGAATCTGCTGAATACCACCTCTGGAAGTAAGTATATTTGGTACTAGTTCTCCAGATCCCCAAAAAACTTACTTCTCTCTATGGAGTGGCAGCTGAAGTGTCATTTTCCAGTTCTGTTCCTCCAAATGGATGTAAGAAAAGTGGGGTGGAACTAACCAGTGTCTGCAAATCTTGTATCAGAATACAAAGAGGGCAAATATAGCTGCCTACTCCAGTACTCCAGGTTTTTTTTCCTGCATCCAGCAGTCTTCTGAAAGGTAGACTTACTACCTGGATAAAGAGTCCCTGCTGTAACGTAGATGATGCAGCAACTAAGCTGGAGAAGAGGAGGTAGCTATGCTTCAGGGATGACAGCAGAAGAATTGTGACTGTGCAGGTGGCATTTTAATAGATAACGCTGCACACAACCTCAGACTTTCTGCAGAACTCCTGTTCTTCTTACCGGAACACATAATCATGAGAGTCAATTTCCTTGCCCATTCTGGAATTATTCAGTATCCCTCCATTTCCTACTACTGCACAAGTGATGCACTTGGAGGTCTGACTGCTGTTGCGTGCAAAGAGAATGTGATGGTAGGGTTTAGAAGGAAGCATGGATATCACTTCTTTTACCACTGGAAAGAAATGAGACACAATTATTCATAGGAAGAGGCTAGCAGGTTACATAAAATCAGACAAGTCCAAACAGGGTAGGACACAACAAATAATTCAGGCATAGCTGAAAAACTAAATTAGAATATATTACACTGACAATCTTGTCTTTGGCACCAAAAGTTCAGTTGTGCATAGAGCTTGTGATCTTCTCTGATACAAACTGAATCTGGAATTGTCCGTGCCATTACATAACCCTGACCAGGAAATAAAAAGCTAAAATGTTGTCTTGAAATCACTGGAGTATTGAAAGGAGAAAGAGATACCTGCAAGATTCTATTATAATATAGGCAGTCCTCAGTTTACGATTGTTCAACAGCCATCCAAAGTCACAGTGGTGCTGCCTGAGAGATACTTATGACCAGTCCTTTATATTCTGCGATGATGTGATTTTGATCTGAGCAACTGTCAACCAGCTTACACTTAAGATGGTTGTAGTGTCCCATGGTCATAGGATTGTCATTTGGGACCTTCTCTGCCAGCTTCCCACAAAAAAAAGTCAATGGGGAAGCTGGCAGAGAAGATCGTAAATCACTCCCACTCCCACCGTTTTTTCTCCCGAGGAGCCTGGCTATGGTGGACAGGATTCCAAGAGACTTGGACTTCCTAGCATGCATCCCCTTGTAGCAATCCCTCCACCTGCATTCTGTAGTGGATTCTGAAGAATCCACCTGCATTTTTTAGCCCACAGATGCAATAGCAAAAAGTGAATCATTTCCCTAATATTATAATGTCCATAATTATATCATTACATTGCAATGAAATTTGGTCCCCTGCATGCCAAGTCTATTGCACAGCAGTATTGCTTCTGAATGAATAGAGTTATCAAAGGAGAGGCTACCAGGGGTGGGATTCTACCAGTTTGCACCTATTCACTAGAACCGGTTGTTAACATTCTAAGCAGTTCGGAGAACTGTTCGGTTGTCAGAAGAAATTCCTGGCCTAATCCTGTAAGGAAGGCAGGAAGGAAACATTCTGGTGTTGCTTACAGAAACTGCCTCTCTGTTAACCCTTATTACATTCTTGGCAGGACTAGACTTCCTGTCTCAGGAACTTCTCTGGAGTTTTTTTTTCCTTCCTTTGCTGGTACTTTGCTTGTGTGGAGTGACCATTCCAAGTTACAATGGTACTGCAAAAAGTGACTTATGACCATTTTTCACACTTATGACTGTTGCAGCATCCCCACAGTCTTGAGAGGCCAGGCGAGGAGATGCGTGCCTCGATGTGACTGATATTGAGTTGGCCACACCCAGCCAATAACATGATTACCAAGCCATGTCCACCCAGTCACATGACCACCAAGCCACGCCCACCACCTAAGCCACTCCCACAGAACCGGTTGTTGAAAATTTGAATCCCACCCCTGGAGGCTACTATTTCTTCTCATTGGCTTTCCTCACTATTTTTCTGTATGAAGGATCTATTTTCACTCATGTGTTTAATGGCATTGTATTTAGCCCTGAGGATCAGTAATATTGCACCCAGGTTTTGAAGCAGAACACCACTGGGAGATAAGACAATTTAAGCCATAGAAAAAGGCTATAATTGTTGACATCGTCCTGTATAATTATTGGTATCATCTTATGGTGCATAGTAAACCAACCCTATTACTGCCAATAAATTTGATAATAAATATTAATGCAGTCACATGTCAATAATCTTGTGACTTATATTTCTTCTTTTCTTAGGATCACACTGAGAATATGGAATTTTCCCTTGTCACAAGATGGGGAAACATGAAGCAGGTTTTGGATGGATGGACTGATAATTGGCTCTGGATGATAATTGGCTCAGGTTTTGGATGGATGGACTGATAATTAGATATATGACTTCTAATACCTTCTACCAGAAGAAGTAGTGTTGCTTTTAACCCATACTATGTACCCCACTCTCACATGAGAAGTTTAGCTCCATGAAGCCAAATGGTGGAGCAAAATGGTCCATACGCTTCCATTCACTGTCACTGAAGTGACTCCTGTCCATGAAGACGGTGATGTTGGGTAGGAAAATATCATGTAACCAATCAGATTTGGCAGCCTTGTTCCTCAAAGAATCTGGGCAGGTCTAAGAAGTGGAAAAAGAAGGGAAGAAAAGTTACAAGACAACTGTTGAAAAAAACAGTATTGCCCAATCACAGCAGCTTTCCATCCTTGTTGACTATCTTACAGAGTTCTGACAAAAATTGATATGAATGTGCTCTCAGAGTAAATATGATCTGCATGTTGTCAGGTATTCTAATAAATACCAAAGGCTGTGTGGGTGTGTTTTTTTAAAGTAAACATATCCTTGCTGATTTTTTTCCCCTGTGGAGTGTTCCTTTTCTTTTTCTTTTTGGTGATGGCTGTAGAAACCCTCCATACACTAAGTTTTCTTCAAATAATTTTATGAGGTGTCCAGATACTGCTCTCCAATTATAATCCCCCAATGTTTTTAGTATTTTCCTACTATTCTCTCTTAATTTATCTGTTAAAAGTCGCAACATTTCTTGAGACTAGTAATACAGGTAGTCTTGTTCTTACAACAGTTCACTTGACCATTCAAAGTTGCAATGGCACTGAAAAAGTAACTTATGACCGTTTTTCACACTTATGACCATTGCAGCATCCCCATGGTCATGTGATCAAAATTCAGTCACTTGGCAACTGACTCATATTTATGATGGTTGCAGTGTCTCCATAGTCATGTAATTCCCCTTTTGCGAGCTTCTGACAAGCAAAGTCAATGGAAAACCAGATTCACTGAGTTAACAACTGTCTTACTAATTAACTGCAATGATTCACAATTGTAGCAAGAAAGGTTGTAAAATTGAGCAAAACTCGTTTAACAAATGTTTTGCTTAACAACAGAAATTTTGGGCTCAATTGAGATCATAAGTCGAGGACTACCTGTACTAGAAACCAGATGTCTGGAAACATTCTTGGTTTGGCAGCAACAAGAATTGGTGAAATATTTGAGGATATTAAAAGTCAAAATCCTCAAACATGTGAAAGGAATCTTAATGTAGATGCTAGATTACTTAATATTAATGTCTGTATATGAAAATCACTGAATTTCTATTTCTCCCTGACAGGGTACAACAGCACAAGATCTAGTCTTTAGGTTCATCTTCTGTGGATATTGTTGCAATGTATCTTGAAGAAATATTGCTGTTTTCTCATTCCATAAAATCCTATGCAATTCCAGAGGTGGTATTCAGCAGGTTCTGACCAGTTCTGGAGAACCGGTAGTGGAAATTTTGAGTAGTTCAAAGAACCTGCAAATGCCACTCTGACTGGCTCGACCCTCATCGATTCTCTGCCTCCTGAGTCCCACCTGATCTGCTGGGTCTTCTTTTATTGCCCTGCACAGGAGAACAGAGCTGGAAAGCAGGTTAGTGAGGTGGGGACAGAATGGGATTTTGCAATAACCTTCCCCCAGGAGTAGGGAGGGAATGGGGATTTTACAGTATCTTTCCTCTGTCACGCCCACTAAGCCATGCCCACAGAACTGGTAGTAAAAAATTTTTACCACTGTGCAATCTTATCCATTTAGCTATATGAGCAGTACCTAAATGTGATAAGTAAATAAAATAAATTTGGATTATGTGATTGAAGAGTTCAATCCCAAAGTTTTCTGAAAGTTGGAACATCCATGCAAGCAAGCATGCCATTTACTCTCACTGAGTTCTGCTCGAAGTGAAGTTAAGCAGAAGTTGCAGCCCAGGACAGGCCTTCATAATATATGGTTTCCGAGAAAAATTAAGTGAAATGAAGTGAAGAGAACAGGAAGCATCAGGCATTGTAATAAAACCTACCCCTTGTTTTATTATATCATAGAATATAATTATTAGTATATGTATATGCTGCAACAAGCATATTTGTTTTCGGGAAATTTATGGTAAAATCTCACTATGGTACTTACTGACGATGGCGTTGAATTATCCAAGAGGTAAATGTCATCAAACTCCCAGCGAGGTTCAGATTTAAAGTCAGCTGCTTTTAACCTTTTAGGGGTTGTTGCTAAAGGAGCCGGATGTGTGACTCGTTGAACATCAGATACTGATGCCTTGGCAGGGTGTTCTTTAATGAGGTTTGTTTTGTTGGATTGCTTTCTCCAGTGAGTTTGATTAGCTCTAGAGGGCAGTGTGGCATTTTTACTAAGAAACTGTTGTTGTTTGGCTGCTTTTCCTGAAGTCTGCTTTCTTATGGGTAGTGGTATCACCCGTTTAGCCTTTGCTTTCTCCTTTTCTTCATTTCCTGGTGCCATACTTTTATTTGTTTCTTCCTTTTTGTTGGAGGCCAGTGAATTATTCTTCCCATCTTTATTAAATGATCGTGTTTCAACCAAAATTTTGGCATGGTTTTGGCTTGCTGCAAGTATCTGCTTACTCTCTTTGGCTTGAGTTTTGTTTAATGAAGGCCTTTCTTTCTTCTTGGCTGATTTTTGACCAGTTTCCACTATGACAAGCCTACTCCTGGTTTGCTTTTGAAGTGATATTGATGCATCTTGGACCTCTGCATGCTTCCCATGGCCATTGTTTCCCAATCTCTTCACAGGATCATTCTGCAGTGAAGAACTGCCTGGTCCCACTCTTGTATCTGGGAGCTCTAATGGCTTTGGGTTGGTAGCTACAACTTCTTGTACATCATTTTGGATGTCAAACAGAGGCACCTTTTTAGCATACTGAAAACTAAAGAAATGGTTGAAATGCAGTTAAAAAGATAACTGCATTCAAAATGTAATTTTTTAAAGATGTCCATTTAGAACGCAGATGCCTACATATGACAAAATAAAAAACCTGAGTAAGTCTCCTCAACCCACCTGGATCCTATTCAATTAAACTTCAGAAGTATTTTGGAATTGAAATGTTTGTGTTTTAAACTATCTCCTTTTATCTTTTTAAAATGCTACATGTGATTACAAATTGCTATAGGTATATTTTTACTATCTGGTTAATTTGAGAAAATTTTTTTAAGAAAAATACAGATGGGTGGCATATAAAGCAAACTATCTTGGCTGATACATTTTACATTCTCTATTTAGGTCACTTGGAAGCACTTGGATATCTCCTAAAGAGGCAGAATTATCTTGGCATTTATTGATCAAATATTAATTGTTCTCCCATCTTTTGTTCTGACTTCACTTTATCTTTCCTGACCATGCTCATATTTTGAGTACTTGTACCTACCTCAACATATTGCATAAGACTAAACATGGCCCCACAATAAGGGGAAAAAATCCAACTGTCAGTCCTTTGAGGCAATCCAGACAAAAAGCACCAACAATGACTACCAACTCTACCTTTATTGTAAGGTTCCATTAATAGAATCTTCTAAGTCTGAAAGTACCTCTCTCCTGTCTTACTTTTACTCTCCTGAAATCTAAAGAGGATTCCTTTCTGAGATGTCTTTTCCACCCTTTCTTCAGACTCAGATTTCATTTATCAGACTGCTGCTGATAAATGCAGACTTTTATTTTTCAGACTGTAAGCTGCTGCTCTTCCTTTCTCCTGATCATTCCCACTTACCAGCTTTGGTACATGGCAGCTATATAAGTAATAGGTACCAGTAGCTATAGCACTTAAACTTATATGCTTCACCGCGATCTATGACAAGTTACAATGTCAGCATATTGCCCCCAACAATCTGGGGCCTCATTTTACTGACTTCGGAAGGATTGGAAGACTGAATCAACCTTGAGCCAGTCAGTATTGAACTCCAGGCAGTGGGCAGTGTTCTATATTAACATACTTGAAATACCCTTTTCTGATTGGTCCATAAATGCCACTTGCTGATTGGTTCAAAAGC
>BHFT01051145.1:0-10902 GCA_004320025.1 Laticauda laticaudata
GAAAAGGAGAGGATAGGGAGGAGGAGAAAGATAATGAGATATCTATTCTAGTCCAATCACCTGCTCCAGCAAGGTTAAGAAGGTGTGGTGTGGTGTGTGGTGTGTGTGTGTTGTGTGTTCTCCTTGTAGATTACCAATACATTTTGGTTTTGCCTCTTCAAGAATTGGACATGTAATATCATTGGGCAAAAGTATTTTAGGGTGGTGATCTGGTCCAATGGCGTTTAAAGCCTCAACAAAATGTGAGAGCTTCCTGATAGTCTTGACCATGTTCATCCACAAAGCCTTAATTAATAGAAGCCAAAGATGTTTCAATGGGCGCAAAGATGCTGGCAAAGATGTTTCAATGTGGAAAAGGGCCTTTAAACTAGGCTCATTTCAATCTGATGCATCAGTCTCTGTCTCTCTCCTCTCCTTCTCTCTATCTCCCCTCCCTAATGGGCTCAATGGGGTGAACTGCGGGGCCTGGCAATCTAGAACGCGGCAATGCAGCATGTTTGAAAAGTAGAGCAAAGCCAGAGGTCGTAATTTTTGCTGCAAAGAATCACAAAAGCTTCTGGGTTGGCACAAGGAAGGAATACACATGTGATGCAATTCAGCAACATAAATAAAGAAATACACAAAATTAAAACAAATCAACAAGAATCGGCAAAGCATCTCTGATTAGATTTGTACGAATCTAATCAGAGATGCTTGCTAGTTTTAGTAGTCCAATGACCTGCTCCAGCAGGGTTAGAAGGGAGTGTGTGTATATGTGTGTGCATGGCTGTCAAAACTCCAAAAACAGGTCAAGTAGTTCTGAGGAGGCTAGTCATAAATTAGAACACTTGCTAAGTAACTGGCCATTAAGTGAGGACCACTTGTATTGTATTTGCCAGTCACCAAACCACGCTCACCCAGACACGTGACCAGCAAGCCACGCCACCAGTCATGTGACCAGCAAGCTACGCCCACCCAATCATGTTACCAGCAAACCACACCCTCAAATTAGGCCACACTCACAGAAATTTGAATCCCACCCCTGGGTGGGGGCATTGAGGATGAGTTTGTAGCACCAAGGGGGTGGTGGACTGAAAAAGTTTGGGAACCACTGGGTTAGACTTAGAATACCTATGTGTCTATAGCCATACTTTGGTATAGATGATCACATGATAACCGTAGTGTGGATAGATTTGAGGTGACAGGAGCATACCACTCTGCTCTTTCTATCATTTTTAATTACCATTTCCATGAGTTAAATTTGCTTTCACACTGCTCTTTCTGCTGCTACATAGAGGCAGTCTATACTAAACACAAATAGTCTTGAATCTGACAATGTTTTTCATTGACTTAGCTTGAATGAAATAAAAGCAAGAGAATGAACTGAACATCTCCTTGTTATGGAAATCATCAACATAGGATTTAGAGTTCTTAAATGTGTTAAAAATGGTTAGTTATTATACATATTTTGTAATGTTGGAATTGTTTTATTGGATTGGCTGTATTCAGCGTGAGATTAGAAGACCTAGTTTTTCATAAAGATTAGTCATAACACAGGTGGATTAATATTAAAAATGTGATCGACAACTTTTGAATAGTAGATAATTTCAAAAAGTGTGAATGCATAAGGGATTCTATCACAATGTATGACTGGAGATACTTAGCGGAGTCATAATTTACGTTTTTATCCAACTTGCAATGGTGCTTTGTGTAGTTCATACAAAGTGATGGGCTATGGGTGGATGGGGGATTGATTTTTATATCTGGTGTTGCTTTTTGTCCATCTGCACAGCTGCTTCCTCCACTTGGTCCCTTTGCTTGCTTTCTTCAATACTTTCCTCCTTGGAATTCAAAGCAATCTTTGAAACCGCAAACCTGATAATTCATCTCTTTCAAGCATTGTCCAGTTAACAAACATCTGTGCTAGTTCTTTTCAAGTACAGATAGCATTTCTCCAAAGACAATAAAGCTGACAATAAAGTCAACTGAACATAATTTCAGAATTTTCTAATTTTGTTCTCTTGGATGCAGATTTAAGAAGTTAAACAAACAAAGTCTGGGTTATAAGGGAGTGCTGCTACAAGAAAGAAATAATTGGCCTGGATTTCATTAAGAAAAGGGGGAAAATTGTTCCTTACTCTTTTAAATTGTTCTTTTCATTCAGTCACTTTTGACATTTAATGGACAAGAGTTTGCCAATAGCTCCCTCTTTTGATCTCAGTTGAAAGCTAAAGCTCATGAAATCAGTGAGGCTGATTAGTTATCTTATCTATTGCCTTTGGTTTTTTTCAAGCATTAGTAATCTCTAAAAAGACTGTTGGTTCCCCATTATAATAGCCATTATTAAATCTTATATTTAATTTTTAGTACTTAGTTATTAGCATTTCCAATGAGCACTCTGATTTTACAATAACAATTACTGAATTATTCCTTCTTTTTGCTGTCCAGGATATTCTAAATACATTTTCCACACCACAGTTCAAAAACACTGATTTTTCTCTGGGCATCTTTTCTGGTGAACCAGCATTTACGTTATAACTGGAAACACCATTGCCTTTCCTATCCATGCCTTTCCTGAAGCCTGATATTTCTGTAACTTTACTATTTTGTTGAGATCTGCCACAAGCTTTTCCCCAGAGAAGCAGATGTCTACTTATGTCAAAATTACAGGCAACGTCCCTGTGGAGTTTTGAGCCTAGGAACATAAAGTCTGTTACTATTTCCATTACCTCTTCATCTATTTGCATTCAGTTTCCACTAGCAGCTGACGTCTTTTAAAAAAAAATATTAAGAATCGGAATGGCTGTTACCCTTGTACTTCACCTTCATCAAGATATTCCCTAACTCTTTCTCACTTCCAGCCACCGAAGTGCCATTATTAGCATATCAGAGATTGTCAATCTTTTCTTCAGCAATTTTAATTCCTGAATCTATTTCCCCCCCCACATCCACCCATCCATCCCATCATATCTATCTATCTATCTATCTATCTATCTATCTATCTATCTATCTATCTATCTATCTATCTATCTAATCGTAGGCAACTCCACGTTACAAATAAACTAATAAATTTCTAATGATATGCTCTGTGAGTCCATGCTTGAGGCAGGATAAAAATAGAATAAATAAATGCATAAGAAGACAGTTTGTTACTCCTTTCCTACTTGTGAACCCCCAAGTGGTCCCATATTCCCTTCTGCTTATTTTCAAGATGCAAAAACTTCAATATGCAGGTGAAGCGGCTAGGTATGCTCATATCTTTAACTGCTAGCCATCTAAAATTGATCTCTGGAATCAAGAGCTTCACTTAGCAATAAATAAGCAATAAAGCAAAACTAAATGTATTTTTAAAAGTCTTTGTGCCTTTTTCACTACCTCCTAGAAATCTGCAGTCTGATCCTCACTGTTGTTGTTTTTAAACCAGCTGGTACTTCTACTGTAGCACATGCTTTTGTTGCATGTTTTATAGAAGTTTGGACTGCAAAATCTTTAGTATTATCTTACAAGTGTGCAAGAAAATTGTAAATGTTCAATAGCTTGAACATTATTTTTAGCAGTAATCTTTCTGAAAGATAGTTTATTTTTTTTTCTAATCACCTGGCCTCAGTTTTTTAAAACTGGTTTTAAAGGAGAAACAGGGAAGTTGAGGTAATAGATGTATAAGGTAAAGAAATTGCAGAACACTTAAGTATTATGAGAAGTGAGGCCACCTATGCTATTAGATTTTCTTCTGGGAATAGGGAGAACAGTCACAGTGGGAATTGAAAGGCAACCTTCATATAATTAGATGTACAAGTAGTCCTTGAGTTACAATCCTAACTGGGACTGGAATTTCTATCATTAAAGGAAGCAATCATTAAGCAAAAATCACATGACTAAGCTTCTTAGTGACAGTAGTCCCAGCAGTCTACATCATGGTTAAATCAGGACTGCATTGTTGTTAGCAAGGACTTCATGATCCTCTTGCCTTGCTAAAATTCTTTATTGGCCAAGTGTGATTGAACACACAAGGAATTTGTTTTGGTGCATATACTCTCAAGATACATACATCAAGAATCATAGTTATAATACTTAGAAGTAGTCATAGGGTACTATAAATCATACTAGGAAACATACATATAGGAAACATATAAAACATAAATCATATTAGGAAACATAATAAGAAGCTGGGGCCTATCAAATCATATTAGTAAACAGTCAANATAATAATAACAAAACAACAACAACAACAACAACAACAACAACAACAATAATAATAATAATAATAATAATAATAATTGTAAGGATACAAGCAACAAAGTTCATTCATATGTCGTAAATGAGAGGAGATGGGTGACAGGAAGGTTACGAAGATTAATAGTAATAGTAATGCAGAATTAGTAATTAGTTTGACAATGTTGAGGAAATTATTTGTTTAACATAGTGATGGTGTTTGGGGAAAAACTGTTCTTGTTTCTGGTTGTTCTGGTGTGCAATGCTTTATAGCGTCATTTTGAGGGTAGGAGTTAAAACAGTTTATTTCCAGGATGTGAGGGGTATGTAAATATTTTAACAGCCCTCTTTTTGACTCGTGCATTATACAAGTCCTCAATTGAAGGCAGGTTGGTAGCAATTATTTTTTCTGCAGTTCTTATTATCCGTTGAAGTCTGTGTCTGTCCTGTTGGGTTGCAGAACCAAACAAGACAGTTATAGAGGTACAGAGGACAGAGTCAATAATTCCTCTGTAGAACTGGATCAGCAGCTCCTTGGGCCATTTGAGCTTTTTGAGTTGGCACAGAAAGAACATTCTTTGTTGTGCTTTTTTGATGACATTATTGATATTAGGTGTCCATTTTAGGTCTTGAGATATGATATAACTTAAAAATGTGAAGGTCTCTACTGTTGATACTGTGTTGTCTAGTATTGTAAGTATTGCTGAGCTCCCTTTCACTTGAATTCTCTTTGCCCATCGCCCTCACCACAGCTGCCCTTTTGGCTTGTCCTGCAATCCAACACCTATCTCTGTCATCCTCTGCCTTGTTGCCATCAGCAGCTGATTGTCACTGTCTTCTTTCTCTTGCTGCCACCGTAGTGGTCTGGTTACTAGGTGAGGATGTAGTCCTGGGATATGTGGAGGGAGGGTGGCAGGATGGAAGAACTTTGTCTGCTGAAGGGAGTTTGCTGAGCCCTGCTGGGAAAGAGGGAGTTGGAGGAATCAGGGCAGAGAAGCTCATCTTCCACTGCTGGGATGAGGAGCAATACAGTAGTCTGCGGAACTTATAGAGCACAGAAGGACAGCAAGGCACAGTGAACTATGTCTCTGGGACAAGCAATGTAGCTCCTGGATGAAGGTGGAAGCTCTGTGAGAGGTGCAGAATCCTGGCAGTACAACACATTCTGCAGCTCATGTTGGAAATACTATGAAGAACTGGCCTGTGGACTTCAGCAAGGGTTGGGGACCCTCTACTCAACTGGCCCAGACTTCCTCCTGCAAATTCTCCAGAAGGGCTAGCAGTTTCCAATGTGCTCCTGAAGACCTGGCCTGCCAGCATCAGGAGGAAAAAGATAAGGTGAGATGGGGATGGGAAAGCAGAAGAGGTTGGAGATGAAGTGCAAGTCAATCTAAAAGGAAAAGATGACGTAGATAGGCAAGAAAGGAATCGAAGCACCGGCAGAATGTGACTATGGGATTCTGTGACAGGTCATAAATGCAGGGCAGTTCCCCAAGTGCCCACATTTTGATCCCATGACTGTTGGATTGCTACAATGGCTAGAACGTCAAGAACTAGTTATCACTACCATTCATTCTGTGCCTTTGTAATTTTGAATAATTGCTGAACAAATGGTTGTAATCTGATAATTATCTGTCCTTTTACTGCAATCTTGTTCCCTAGTAGAAATAATCTTTGACTACAATACTTAATGTGTTGTACACCACAGGTGTCAAACTTGCCGTACCATGTTGCTATCATGTGTCATATCGTGAAGTTTTTCGCGGAGCTGGGTGGACATGGCCTGCGTATGATGCAACTGGTCCACGGGCCAGTTTGACATCCCTGCTGTAGACTAATACAGAGATATCCTTAAAGAAGTAGTTCACTAGCCATTAGGCAAACCCAACAGGAAGGAGGAACTCCCTGCCTTTGTTGTATTTCATATAATACGGGGAGAGAAAAACAAGATCAGCCTTTCAAGATTCTATTATTATACCCCGCATCAATATAGTAGAGTTTTAACAGTCCCTATGGAATCTAACCTCCAAGGATTAACATTTGTGGACATTTGTCCTATTCAAGTTTTTAATATTTCTCCTTTTTCTTTTGTGTTAGATATACTTTACTATTTATATGTTATGTTGTTATATGATAAAAATGATTTTGCAATTGCAAGCCTCGGCAACAAACATAAGAGGTAACAAAACAAAGCTAATGAATAAACAGCAACAACACAATAACAACACAGCACTTGAGGGAAATTAAGTCAAACTCATAACCGCAGTCATGTTAACAAGATTACATGATGGGCTCATCCATCTTGTAGACTCATATTTGGGGGAACATCCAGGTTTTCAAGGATTTCTGAAATGCCAGCAGGGTTGGGATCAAATAAATCTGAGGAGGTATCCAAAGTGCAGGTGCTACAACAGCGAAGGTTGACTATACCAAATGTAAACAGCAAATTCTCTACTGGAGGTAAAATATGTCTCTGGGAGACATATTATATAACTTCATAGTTACTAATAAACTTATTTAACTTCATAGTTACTAATAGCTTATTTTTCAAAGCTCTTGTGGATATTTTTGCTAAAATTCTCATTGCATATTTTGTTATACACTCCATCTCTAAAGGAATTATGTCACTTTTAAAACCCAGATACACAATATGCTTTTTAAAAAAAACTGAACATTTTAAAATAGTATTTCTAAGGACAAATATTTATGATTTCTCCAGGGAGAATGACAATGACTTAAATGTTAATCGATGTTCATGTATCCTAATCTGTGACTGTAAAGATTAATTTTATTTCATTTAATGTTCTTATATCAAAAAAAAAGATGACTTATAAAAAGAATTCCTGTGAGGAAATAGAACAGATGGAGGGTAAAACATATGAGCCACAAGTCAGCTATCACATTGTTCTATCTTCAAAGAAGCTTTGGAAAAAAGAAAGGTATTAAGACAGAAAACAGACATCCTGAAACAGTTGTGATGAACCTATTTATTTGGAAACCAAGCCTTGCATATTTCACAAGAGACTAATTGATGTGCTCTGAAAGAACATCTGTGTAAATAATTTTGTTTGGGTTTGTAAGATGAAAACATGGAAGGTACAGGTCTCAATGAGATTTGCAGGTATTCAAACTGTGCTCACCTTTTCTGGTCTCACTTCTATGACTGTAACTAATGGAAGAGAAACATAAACATTTTAAACAGATAGGTTTCAACTTCCTGTAGCTGCTTTGATAAGAATTAAAAAATAGCTTAAAAATGGGGATTTTGCCATTTTCTCTTTTGGACAAAATTCTTTATTTTACTGACCAGACTGTTTGTGCATATTTATGTATTCTGCTGTGGAAAAAAAGGGAACGCTTCTCAAAAGTTTTCAGGGCATCTTTCCTCGAGTTGGAGAGCTTGTTTTTTTAACCTTGAAAAGAGGATTAAATATTTATAAATACATACATAATTGTTGTGCATACATTCAATAAACAACTTTAAATACTAAAACACAGTTTTATACTGTGTTTTCCTTTCTCAAAATCTTTTTTGTTTTACTTTTCTTTTTTGAAACACAACTGGAAAATTATGGGGAAAGTGTACATTTCAGCAAGCATTTACAATTCACATTTATCTTTTTGTCCAATAAATGTATACAAATTCCCATACATCTCTAGATGTAGCCAATGAATACTTAATCAAAGTCTGTCAAGGTTTAAGTACTGAGCTATTTTCAACAAAGTTGCTCAAGACAGCACTTCAGAATATTATGAGAGATAAAAAGAATTCTATTAACTTCCTGAAATGCCATTCAGAGGAGAAAGAAATATTTTGTACTTATGAACTCTAGAAATTCCTACAAGGACACGACATTTCTAAAACAGCCCAGTTCCTTCCACAGTTAGAATTACAAATAATTGTGATTTTTCTCCAAAATTTGTTTTAAAGTTATTTAAAGAGAACAATGTTGACATATCTTAACTGGAAATATTCTCATATGAAAATGTTACAGGAATATTATTTGGAATGAATGTGTGTGATTGTGCAGAAAAATAATCCATCTCACATATCTATGGAGACTCTCAGTCATCTAGATCATGGCTGTCCCAAAGGTGCTTTTTCAAGAGGCAACTGAACTTTCTTTGTTTTTCCTTGAAGATGTTTCTCTTCTCATCCAAGAAGCTTCTTCACTTCTGAATCTTTAGAACTGAAGAAGCTTCTTGGATGAGAAGCAAAACTTCTTCAAGGAAAAGCAAAGAAAGTCCAGCTGCTTCTTGAAAAAGGACCTTTGGGGCAATCCATCTCGCATATGCTACTGTGCATACAATTTCCTTCAGCATATATGGATGAAGACCTCATGTTGGCAAGTGAAAATGCTGCTAACATGGCCTCATATTGGGAAAATGTCATTTAGTGTTAATCTTATTTATTTTATATACTTTTAAACATGTTATATTTTTGTGATCTATTTTATGCCTGTTTTATTTGCTCAGTGTTGAACATTATATAAGCTTATAATGCTTCTGACACAAACAAAGAAAACCTGGAATGAACAATGGATGCTACTGTAGCTAGTTAATGACAAACATATATATTCCTTTCCACAATTTATTTAATTATATGTTCATTTAAATCAATTTATGGGGCTGCCCAATTGATTCAAGCAGACTTGAAAAGAACTAAATAAATATTGATTATTGAAGTAATATTAAAACAGTAAAACAGACTCCATCGGAATCTCTTCTATCTAGGAAAAGATAAAAACTTAAATTTAAAATACCATATTACATTTAGAAACCATCTCCATTGACTCCTGCTTGGGGAACAAAATTTTTAAGGCCTTCAGAAAGGATTGCAGAATTGGGACAAGGTGGATCTCAAGGGAAATACTCTTCCAGAGGGCAAGTATGGTGGTAGGATTTTAATTTTTTTAAAAAAGAAACAGAGGTGCAGTTTTCTGCCTAAGTATAGTTGCCTTTTCTACACTAGCAAGCACTTAGAGGGCATTCACATCATGGACTGCTGGTGCCGCAGTAGTTAGAATGCAGTATTGCAGGCTAATTCTGCCACAGCCAGGAATTCAGTTCTGATCTGCTCAAGGTTGACTCTTCTGAGGTTGGTAAAATGAAAACCCAGAATGTTGGGGCTAATATGCTGACATTGTATACTGTCCAGAGAGTGCTGTAAAGCACCATGGTGCAGTATATATATCTAATTGCTTTTGCTATTTTTGAAGAAAGAAAATCATTAGTCTGGGAGTTAATGAAATATAATGGGTGAAGTCAAATTCCCATATAATAACTCAAAATACAAATAAAAGAAGTACTTTTCTTGAAAGAAGAATAATTTTGAGATTCTCGAATGATAGTTTCAAGATATAATAGCCACTGCTTTTAGAGGCCAAGTCAATTACCAGTTTTGTAATAAAAATGTTATCTGTTTTTTTTATAACATTGTTATGCAGAAAAAAACTAGAACCCCATTTCAAAGCAAATTAAAGTTAGTTGTGTCATAAAATTAAAATTATCAATTCAGAATTGAAGGATCAAAAATACACAGTGGAGTGGAACATAAATTTCAGTATTCATTTATAGCCTCATTGCCTCCATTCTGCAGCACTCACCATAATGCCTCTTAACATCTATGGAAATTACTATATTTGCTAAATCCTTTCACCATCTACTGCTCTTGGCTATAGTCTGAAGGTAGTCAAGGGAAGCACATCAAAAAACACAAACAGGCTATGTATCCCTTCCTCTAATTATTTATGCACCAGTTTAACTCTATCTGGTAAGACAAGGGATTTTCAAAACTGCTTGGTTATCATTTTATGTCAAATGGATGATTTGCAATTGTAAGAGCATGAAAAAGGCACAACTTTAAAAAGCATACATTATTAGAGATAAAGATATATATTTTAGAGAAAATGCATGCACCTGCATTTTATGCTAACATATATTCAGTGTTCAGAAAAATAAGAGTAGATTTTGAGTGCAGGACTATAATAGATGTGACTTAAGTATTCATCTTTAAATAAATTCCACCAAAGGAACTCCATGGATATGTAAGGCAGGATATGCTAAACACAAGATTTCTGAACGAAAATCTTTAAGAAAATTAGTGCAATGGACTATTTGACTGAATGGTAATTTGTATGGTGATAGAAAGAGTCCCCTTCTTACAAAGGCAAGGCATGAATATTTAACATGTAGCCAATTTAGTCTGATAGCTTTGTTTGGAAGCCCTTGAGCTATATTTGCATTGAAAGCACATGATGTGGAACACATGTTTAGTAAAAAGGATAAAACACCTGAATCAGAAAAGTGAATTGCCTCTTTCCATTTTGCTGCCTAGAAACTGTTTAGTTGAAGCTTATTACCGCCAGAGTTATAACCAGATAAAACAGATGGGACTGGCACATTAGCATGTTCATATCAGCCATCTGTTTTGTAAAGTCACAAGGGAAATGTTAGTTACACAGTCACCTAACAGGTATTTGGGTTAGAAATATATAAACCAGGAAAGACATTTTAATACTGTCTCTTTATGAGCATGCTAAAAACTGCAATTGGGTGTGGTTATTCAAACGGCCATCATATGGAGCCAGAAACCTGGGTTGTTTAGTCTGTGTCTCAGAAGAGAGTGTATCTTTGTTTCCTTCTGTTGGAAAGTATTGCTGTTACTCCATTTCTTCTAATTGAGTGATATTACTGGATTTAATGTAAGTC
>BHFT01051146.1:0-22677 GCA_004320025.1 Laticauda laticaudata
TTTCCATTAGGCCATCCGTTTTCTGCATCCGTACACTTCTGCATCCGTTCTGCGTCCGTTCCGCTTCCTCCTGCATCCAAGCAGAGTGCAGTTGTGTGGATGCGGAACGGATGCCTAGCGGATATAGCGATGCGTAACGGATGCAAGAAGTGCGTAGCGGATGCGTAGCAGATGCGTAGCGGATGCAGAACGGATTGAATTGGATACATTTTCCGCGCAAAAATGTTCTTTTGAGCAGCTCCAAAAACTTTCTGATGTGGATGAAACATCAATAAACGGATGCTGGACGGATAGAGAGGAAGCAAAACGGAGGCAGTGAGTACATCGCGTTAACCAACGGATGTTAAGCTTTTTTGTCCGTTTTACATCCTCTTTGCATCCATTGGTGCAGTATGACAGGGGCTTAAACTCTCTTCTTTTTTGAGATATTATTTCAGATCAGATTAAGATGAAGAAGTCATCTTTTTCAGATAGCCTGATGCAACCATGTAACCTAAACAAGTCTGTTCAGTGAGGGAAGATTGGTAGGAAGTCAATGTAATAAATACATTTTAGAGGTTCCATTGATTAAGCAGTATCATTTTACAGAATCAGGAAGTACGTTTTTGTCTCCCATGGCACCAGCCTTCTGGAGTTGTATCCCCCCAAAAGTCCATGTGGCTCCCATCCTAATGATGATCCTGTAACCTTTAAAAAAACTGGCTATCTTGCCAGCTCTTGGAATACAGTAATTGGAGAGGCTATGTCAGGTATAGTACATATAGTACTACACATAGTATGTTATACCTGGATATCATATGTGGTCACTTCTGTTCTTTTGTTGTTTTTCCTTTTAAAGTCCAAGGCAACCAAGATCACTCTGGAACTGAACAGCCTCTAATAAGTAAGAAGGCAACACAGTGGCTCAGCAGTTAAGACACTGGATCCATCAGCTGGAAAGTCTTCAGCCCAGGTTTGAGAATTGAGTGCCATGCTATGGGGTGAGCTCCCATCCTCGTTCCAGATCCTGCAAACCTAGCAGTAAGAAAGCATGCAAATATGAGTAGATAACTAGTTAGAAAGGTAAAGATCTCCATGATGTCATGCTGGTCACATGACCACAGAAATGCCTTCAGACAATTCTAACTCAATGGCCTTGAAATGGAGATGAGCACCTCCCCCTATAATCAACAGCTAGCAGAGTGAACTCTTCAGGGACTGTTAATAAGTAAGCATGCCTCTGTGTGTGTGTAATTTGCACTGTCCACCATGAAACAGTCATCAACCTGCAATATATGCAGATCTATCATCTGCTCAGATCTGCTTTGTCAGACATCTTCTTGCAACCATCATTCTGATATAAGATGTGAAGCTGCTTTGAAGGTTTTGCCAACTTCCAATCAAGATGTTAGAACATGTTGCAATGTTAGAATTCAAGAATTTGAAAGAGACAGAGTGAGAAAACACAAGTGAATCAAGTCTACTTGCAAAGATACATTGGGTCAAAAAAACCAGAAGCTGCAATCCAAAATAAATCCCTCAGCTTCAGAAACATATTTCACAATGCATCATCTTGGCATTCCTCTGAAAAACAGAACTGTCTTTCTCTCTCAGAAGTCTTCCTGGTTTTTAAATAGATTTAGCCTTCTAGCAACTGACATCATGGCTTCAGGGAACAAAGCACTATGTTGCAATCACTGTTCTTTGAAATCAATAGTGACAGCAATAAGCAAGGATGAACAGCCAAAGCAATGTAACAACTTTCCTGTGAAGGTTGCCCATATCTCATAGAAAAATAGAAAATAGAAATTCCTTGCTTTTAACTCCTGCAAACTATTTACAACCAAAATAAAGAATTATGGAACTGGGGTTATAATTAGTATGTGCTTGTAATATGAAAAGAAATCTACAGCATTTTCAGAGTTCTGGCATGAGTTAATGTATTTTAGCTTCCAAATGCCTTCTTCACATGAATTTAGCATAAAGCATGGTTTCAACTGAAATAAATCAGCATATCTATACTATATCAATTGTACGTATTATCATTCAGCATCCTTGGTATTCTCCAGTTTCATTCCCTATGATGAAATTGTTTTGTCTTCAAAAATATGAGACCAAATAGCCCCCCACCTCCAAGGCTTGCTGAAACATTTGCATATGGTTGTGCAGACAGAAAATTCAATATTAGATCAGAATGGCATCTTAAGCAAACTGTACCATCTGTGGACACTTTCATTGGCGATGTTTTACACATACAAGACAAAAGCATTGCAAATATGTTTTAGATACACATTTGCCTTCAGGGGCAGGTCAGTGTTCCCATTATGGTAGGGAAACCACACATGACAAAAAGATAGAGGAAAAACAACTGTATAAGCTGGTCTAGTAATTTTAATTGTAATTATGATCAGAATAAAAACTATGTATAGTTCTATTGTGGGACAGTTCATTGAAGTATTGAACTGGAAACAGGGAAATCCACTTAGCATAGAACCTCAGTAGTGACATTGGGCCAGTTGTCCAAACAAGGGGTTCTTAAGAGTAATAAGCATTTATAGCAGGTTTGTTCTATATACAAGTATGATCTTTCCCCAACTTCCAATTGTCCCCTTGTTCCACTATACAAGTATAATCCTTCCCCAACTTCCAGTCGTCCCAGAAAACTTCCCCTCTAAGTAGGAACTTGCTTCCATAATAAATAAGTACCTCTGTTGCTGTATATAGTAAAGTGATGTTGTTATCAGTGTTGTACTTTTCATTCTCTCCTCCCAAATTTAAAGAACAACTGACAAAAATCAGGTGTTTCTAAATTATACTTTGTGCCCTTCCATCCCTGGATTTTTCAGAATGGGTTCAGCTTTACTGGCCACATTGCAGAGGTGGTATTTAGCAGATTCTGACCAATTCTGGAGAACCAATAGCGAAAATTTTGAGTAATTCGGAGAACCAGCAAATATCACCTCTGACTGGAGATTTTACAATATTCTTCTCCTGCCACGCCCACCAGAACCCGTATTAAAAAACATTGAATCCCAGCACTGCCACATTGGATTCAGAAGTTATTGTTCCAGAGTAGTGGTCATCGCATATCCCAGAAGCCCACAAGGTTTGGATGATCTGGAAGTTGAAGTAATTTTCCAGAGAGACTAGAGCAGGGCAAAACTCCTCCACAATAATCCCCACAAATTCTTGCTATTGACCAGGCTGACTGGAGCACATTTTAGAGAAGGCCCAGATTTTTTTTCATTACTTATAGTTCCTTGCCCTGAAAGTAAAATGCTGCATTCTCACAGAGAATAATTCATAAAGCTACCATGGCACCATTGTTACCCAAAGTCAAGAAAAGAATATAGAGGTCTATTTCATTACATTTTGGTAAGTCTCACATTAAAATTTTTTAAATGAGTCAGTTTTAAAGCCTGCAAAATAAGATCGTCAAATATTGGCACCTTCATGGTTAACACTGAGTTGATTATGTAGCTGAGGCTGTGTTCACCTATGAGACACTTTGAAATTATTTTCTGACAGCTTCTGAAGTGATTAATAATACAAAAATGAAACAGGGACTAAATCAATGACAAGCATTTTGGTATCTCTCTCTCCTGCATGGTGAAAAGGCCAAGGGCTATTTAATATTCACTCATCTGCCAAGATATGCCCATCTAATCAGGTGTGACTGAGTAACCATGAAATTTTAGAGTGCCATCAAGCTGTCTTTAGACAGCAAGTTTTTTCCTCTTCATCTTTTGTGTGGTATGTGAAGAAGACCAGTCGCTGCTGTACTTGCTTGATAAGCTCCCTGTTGACCCCAGCAAACTGACATATGCTGCATGAAAGTTTCAGTAATTTATGTGATTTGTGCTAGAGAGTCACTTTGACAGACTCCTTTTAAAAAAAATACAGACAAAAATGTGCATATTGAGGAACAGGATTGTTTTTATTGTACGCTTGAACTGGAGTATAAGCCTAATATAGACTAAAACATTGTCCTAAAACTGAACTACATACAACAGTAAAAAAAAAGAAAAGAAAAGAAACTTGCAGGAAATAGTTTACATTTTTATATCAGAGATAGTATGTAGAGTGGCATAGGAAAAAACTGAATTTCACCACAGATATGAACTAATGTTTCTTTAGGAAGCCCATTTTCTCCCTCGGAGTCAGTGCATTCCTTGTTTCTTTTCTTTTTTAACTATACTTAGCCCAAAAAATCTTAATTTTTAATTAAGAAGTAAAATTAATTTTAAATCTTAATTTTACCTTTATTCCCATGACAGAATTCCAACTAAATCTCATTTTAATATATACTGCAGCACAATGGGACTTGTTTTTGCTGTAATCATATCATGGGAATAAAGGCATTTTTAAAAATAAAAATCCAATTTCTTCCTGGTTCCAAATATAACCCCCATCTCTTCTCTGCCTGCTCTGTAGAGGTAAAATACAAGGTCGAACAATATGTTGAAAAACATCTGGAAGGCCAGAAGTTCCCACCCTAATTGCTGTGTAGAGCTTGTAGCACAATAAGAATCATAAGTTTCTTGGAGGACAATAAAATATTGATTTAAAATATCCCATAAAATATTCAGTGCATAAAATTATACATAATAGAAAATGAGTCACCCAGAAATAATCAGTTAGTTTGCAAACAGTTTGCGAAGAAAGGTTTACAGTATTTTTCTGAATGCCAGAAATGAAAGATAATGAAAATGCATCTCATTTTATTTTATTTTATTAATTTTTATTATTTTAAGTCAACGTTGACTTCTGGCAACTGTGTGCACTAATCCCCCCAATTTGCTTGGCAAGAGTTTTCAGAAGTAGTTTGCTCCTTCCTAGGGCTCACAGACTGGTCCAAAGTCCCCTAGCTGGCTTTGTGCCCAACGCAAGACTAAAACTCATGACTTCTAGTTTCTAGCCTGGTGCCTTAACCACTACATCAAACTGGTTCTCAAGTATATCTCTGGGGGTTGCATATTCCATTGCGTAAAGGTATGTTATGCTTCACAACTTTCTCATTTCTCACAGAGACAAGACTTGAAGTAGAACTTCTGAAGATATTTTCACAGAATGAGCAAAATCATGCCTCTATGTTATCTCAAGGCCATATCATAGATTAGAATCAAACTGAGAATATAGGAAATGCCTTCAACTGACTTAGGACTGGCCATCCATCTAGTTTATTAAAAATGTCAACATACTGACAGCTACTAACCGCAGTTTGAGAAATAATTTTTTAGATGCAGGCAATTGAATGTAAATTTTCTGTTTGCAAAAAGTCTGAATTGTTAATTTGTTTTTGTTTTAATATAGAGATACATTTTTATTTTAAAAATCTCTTCAAGGTCTTTGGAGGAATTGAACTAAGATAGTATCACTCAATTTTTTTAAAAAAATTGTGCATCACACAATTACAAAATAATTGTGTGATGCACAGCAGTTCTATTAAATGCTAACATTAAGATTTAGTATTTATTAATATTCAAATAGAACCCTTCAGAACAAAATCAACAGCACAGTCTTCAGATAAAAATATTATGATATATTACTACCTTTACTATAAATAAAAACTCAGCAAAGCTATTAGGTGTTAAGCCTAGAGAAACTGCCAAGGAAAATAAATATGGCAAAAGTTATTTTAAGATACTGGGAAGGATGGTGTGACAAACATATTCTCTGTATCAAAAAGTAGAATATTTAAAGAAATTTGATTATTTTTATTATATTTGGATCCCGAAATTAGATGTGGAACAAAGAATGCTAGATTATGGCAGAGGGTAAGATTTTCAAATTTCTCACAAAGGTGCAGATTAAGATGATTATAATTAAAATTGAACTCAGAGAAAATCCTCGCCAAAAGATTTTTCCACCTACATATCCCAATTAATGAATTGTTCCTGGAATGTAATGTTTATCCAGGTTTAATTTCCTTTGATGAATAAACCTGCTGAATTAAATTAGTTAGATGCCATCAATCTGTACCTAATTTCTCATGACTATGTGTATACATTATTTCAACCCATCTTTCCCAATGATAATCCACAGCAATTCCGCCTTATCCACTGTGTTATTTGTCCCTTAATCTTGTCCAACATAGTTGCTTTTCTGGTCAACAATCTGTATCAAATATAACAGTTTCTGCTTGCTGGTCATTGCCTGAAGGAAGCAAATTCCTTGTGTGTCCAATCACACTTGGCCAATATAAAATTCAATTTCAGTTCAGCCAATTTTTTTTTATAATTTTTATTAATGAAACAACAGAAATAAAAAAACATTTAAAAACAATCAGCCAATCTTTAATTGGTCTACAATAGATAAACTTTCTGAAATGGCCAAACTGACTTCTTTGATCAGAGAAGAGACATTATCTACATTTATTGCTGATTGGAAGCCTCTTACAGATTTCTTGTGTCAAACAGAAAAAAATGAACTTATGATTTATATATTTGTTGATTACGAAGAATAGATTATATACTTTTTTCTTTTTAAATTTTAGCTCTTTCCTTTCTTTTTTCTTTATTTTACTTTCTATTAGTTTTTATCTTCTTGTTATTTTTTTAAATAAAATGATACATAAATAGAGAAGATAGATTGGCTCTTCTTACTCTTGGATGCAATAGTCTACAAATCTATGAGGCAAAGTTGTTTATCTTTATTCTCTCACTAGCTCAATACCCATACTTCGCTACAAAAATATGTGGTCGGGCTTAGTTTTTGGGAAGCAAAATGGGGGAGGGGGAATTCTGCCTCTGCCTACCAGCATCCATCGGTATTCATCTGGCTAGCATCCTGTCAGAGTATGAGAGAGTTAAGAGCTGCTTGGAAACTGAAACAGTATTTGCTGTGTGAACAAAAAGCAGACAGCAAGGAGCCTGGGCATGGCTTAGCTCAACTGTACTGTACTAAAGCTGGTTGCAATTGTGAAATTAAAACTGAAACTGAAAGTCCTCTGTTTGTGTTTTTGCATTTGGAACAGATTTCTTTTCAGAAAGGGGAGTAGAAACTCCTTAGCATTAGAGCGTGTTAATAATAATATAGGAAATACTAATGCTCTGATGGTCATTTCGAAAAATCCTTTCTTAATGAGCACCCAGAAGCCAACATGAACATACATGCCAAATTTCAAGTTTGTAGGCTTTACAGTTCTGGAGATTTTGTGATGATACGTGAGTGGTATTTCGCTTTTATATATATAGATTCTTTCTTAATATCCAGACTTCAAAGCCATATATTACCAATATTATCATTAAAGACAATTGCTTTAATTATTCTGAAACTTATCAGACAAATATCCTTTTTGGGGGATCTTGTTTATCATCCTCTACTTCTATACAGTTAATCTTCATTTCTGTAGTTCACCATTTTTATCTATTTTTGAGTCCAACAAAAGTAAATTATCTATCACATTCACTTCTTCAACATCAGTTGCAAGTTCATTCAGTATCCTGATTGACATGACCTTTGCTTTCTGAACATTTAACATTATACCAGATTTTAACGTTCAATGTTTACTTTCATAATAAGCTCGTCTAAGACTTCTTTACTTTTAGCTAACCAAGTAGTACCTGCTAATCACAAATTGTTATAATTTGACTGCAGCAATCACCTCTTCTAATTATGTAATTATGATTGTACTTTCCCCTGTAGAAATTGAATCATCATGGGGAAATAAACATTGTTGTCGCATTCCATTCCTAACCTGAACCACTCTGTTTCTTCAAATTCAATTCCACAATAGCTTCTTGTTTGAAAGAAAGTTTCCCTCAGACAAATAATTAGATTAGATACATCCATTAGCCTCACTCAATATGTCTCAATCAAAAGCCTTAATTTGTTCAATGAAGCAAAGCTAAACCTTATTATTTTATCTCCAATATCTATCTTATATCCGCTCTCTCACCTTATGTTCCCCTATCTTCTCCAAAAAGTGTTCATTTAGCATTTCTTTATTTGTGCAAGACTGTAGTCTTCTTAATAAGAATTCAAACTAACTTAGTTTGTAGAAGAATTAGTACAGTGATGTCGAGCCTATGACATGTGTGTCAAAAGTGATTTGCAACAACCATTTAGGTAACATACCAACATTCCCCATAACAGACAACTGTTTCCAAAAACACAACCCATTCTCATATGATTATTGGAGGTTGTAGAAGCATGCAAGAATGAACTGTACTTTGTAAGTTGCGCTAGGGGGCAAGTTGCACAAGAATGGCCTCTGAAGCCTGTAAAAATCATGTGAGAACAGGGCATGCTTTGGCTTGATTTTCAAATGCTCCAGTGGCCATGGAAGAGCTTGCTACAAAGTTACTTCAAGAATAAATGTGTCACGCAACCCAGAGCAGCCATAGATAAGCTCCAACAGTCTGTCAATGGAAAGAGAACACCGCCTGGAGATAAGTGGAATATGGCAGATCCTGGAACTGCTGGGCCACATGGGTAATCATGCCATTCCCCAAGGCTCACACATCTTGGGGAACAGCACTAGTAGACAGCCATTTTGAGGGGAAGTAGTGGTACTAGGGCTGATGTTGAGGTCTGGGTCTGAATTTCAAACCCAGCTTTGGTGCTGCCATCAAGTGCCACTGTTCAGGCTGGCCTAGATGGACATGGGAAAAGATAGAGAATTTGGGGGGGGGTTGTTCTGGGGGAAGGGAAGGATTGACATGGCAGAAGAGACAAGTTAAGCATTTTCTGGATTTTTCACACACTGACAAAAGATCCGCCATCACTGAAACTAGTACAATGATTCAGTAATTTGCACATTCTTTTGCTTCTTCCTTCTTCAGTATAACCATAAAGACTGATCATTTCCAGTCTCTTGGCATAACCTAGTTCCATATTTCTTGTCATAAAGATGTTAGCATTTTAAATGCTTCTTCTCCTTTAGCTTCATTCATTTCTATGGGTGTTTTATCTATTCTGAAGCTTTCTTATGACCGCTGCTCTGTTGCTTCTCATACTTCATTTCTTAATTGAATCAGCTATCTAAATGTTTCAGTCATTCTTCAAATATATTTGTAAAGAGTTTCGATATATTAGAACTCTTTCGCAATTCCTAAATAGTCATATTTACCTATATATTCCAATGATTTTGTTGAAATCTTTTCTTAAACATATTTCTCATTATATTATTATTATTTTGACTGATTTATTGACATTTTTGCCTGAGAGATATCCTACACATTATCAAAAGTCTGTGTTAAGTTATCTTATATCTTTCTTCTTCTTTCTCAAGGCTTTATCACTCAAAGCCTATCACAATAGTTTATCCTGAAATCTACTTAGATATTTTTCCTCTTTGAAATGTTGGGAATATTTTTTTTACTTCAGTTTTTACCATTTCTCCTGCCTCCTTCTATAATTCCTTCGATGCTCTCTCATAAGGCAAGTGCCCCAAATCAGTTTCTTTTAAATACTCTTATATCTTGATTGTACTACATGTCTAATAATGCTGGCTTAGTTATCTCTTCTAATTTTCTTGGGTCAATCCTTATGTTTGATATCAATTATTCATATTCTCTTCTATAGTCTGCCTCAGAAGTGTCCTACTCAACTGGATTGCACTTTCTATTTTTCCCCATCAAATATTGCCTGCCATATTTTGTTTTATTACCTCAGCCCAGCCCAGCAAGGATCCTAAAATGGAATCTGAATTGTTTGCAAGTTTGCTCCCATAACATTCATATGCCTCAATACCTCTCACTGGAAGACTGATCTTATTCTATTTTGAAAGGAAAATTTTTGAAATTCTTCTGCTTTCACAATAATTTTACAACTCAGTCTTCCTTTGCAACATAAATGACACTTTTAGTTTTGCCTCTGGCCTTTACTCATCTTCTGTTACCATAAGTCAGAGCCCTGGACTTTCTGACATGACAAAATCAAAAGTACCCTGAACTCATTTAGTTATCAATACTCAAAAGTGCTCAGTGCCCATACTAGAAGGGACAATGGAAAGTGATGTGGGCAGGGGTGGGATTCAATTTTTTTAACAATCAGTTCTGTGGCCGTGGCTTAATTAGTGGGCATGGCTTGATGGTCATGTTATTGGCTGGGCGTGGCCAACTCAACATCACTCACATCGAGGCACGCATCTCCTCGCCTGGCCTCTCATGACTGTGGGGATGGTGCAACAGTTGTAAGTGTGAAAAAGGGTCATAAGTCACTTTTTTCAGTGCCATTATAACTTTGAATGGTTACTCCACACAAGCAAAATACCAGCACAGGAGAGAAAAAAAACTCCAGAGAAGTTCCTGAGACAGGAAGTCTAGTCCTGGCAAGAATGCAATAAGGGTTAACAGAGAGGCAGTTTCTCTAAGCAACACCAGAATGTTTCCTTCCTGCCTTTCTTACAGGATTAGGCCAGTAATTTCTTCTAACAACCGGTTCTCCAAACTGCTTAGAATGTTAACAACCGGTTCTAGAGAATAGGTGCGAACTGGTAAAATCCCAACCCTGGATGTGGGGGAGGATACAGTGGATAATTGCAGGCTGATTACAGAGTTTTAATTCAAGACCTGGACTGGACCACAGGAGTTTTATCAAAGCATGCAGGCAGTGCCTTAATTTTACAGCCACATTTTATGACTTATTTTGCATAAGAAGGTTTCTAAAAGTAAATCTTCTATTAAATGCCAAGGGATAGTTTCCAAGCCCTTAGGTATGATATCCTTTTACATCTAATTAAATTTGCCAGCATATCTTTGCAGTACAGTTACATATTCTGTGTAACTGCCAAGAGTTAGCAAAGAAGTTAAGTTTGCTAAAATGATGTTATGTGTCAGGAACAGCAGAAATAAATCTAAACCACTATTTTTAAACGTCTAAAAAAATCCCCATTGAAGTTTGCTTGTGAAATCACATATTTACTGAAGTGTCAATTCCATGGCTAAGGAAACCAATTGTGTATTCTGCTATATTTTATGGAAACTTTTATAAAGCCTGAAGATTAATTTAGATTTTCCTGTAACATTTTATATCCTCTATTTGCTTAAGTTTGCTTTCAGTTCTTGCTCTCTCTCCCCCTCCACAATTTTGCTGAAGAGAACATAGTGTCACAGTACCACAAGCTATTTACATCCCTTGTGTTTACAGTTGTAATCTCCCTCTGTATTTGGTTAAAAACAGGAAGACATGGCCAACACCCAAAAGCTGCTTTATCAGGCACAGTGTGAAGAAAAACTCGTGGAAGAACTGTTTGTGTTCCATGCGCAGTTACTTTCATGACAATGTAGAAGGAGAAATGGGTTAATCTGTTTTTGACTGGGTTTTTTTAGCTAAAATTCAAAATGAGATTTGCTCCTTCCAATTTTGAACTAGCAAATTTTACTTTAAAGCAAAAAAAATTTTTGAGTTGCAGCTCATTTCTTCAGGTGTTCATCAGGTACACAATAAAATAGGCTGCAGCTCACAAAACTTATGCCTTTTAATAAAATATGTTAGCTGGAAAAAATGCTTCTAGATTCCTCCTGATTTGTTATTACTTTCATGGCATCTGTTCTTAACTGCAATCTTCAGCTCTCCTGAGCAAATATGAAATGTATGCATGACATCATTTCATTCTCTTGACTCACTAAGAGCCCTCATTTATTCTCTTGTCCTTTCTTCCTAACCCAGTGATCATGCTGTCCTCAGTCAAAACTCAGTTCAAAATTCAGACTCATTGTAAAAGCTATTTGCCAATTCATTGGGGGGGGGGGAAGGGGAGAGAGAAGGNTTCATTGGGGGGGGGGGAAGGGGAGAGAGAAGGTGATGTTAAAAAAAATAAAAATAAAGTATCCACAAAGAATACATATACATTCCAAATTTTTGTTCTTCCTTAGTCACTGCTTGGTTCAACTCTGCCTCATGTGCCACTGCTTATTCTCTGAAAAAAACATGGCCATCAAATAGATAGAACCATAGCATAGCATTGATGAAGTAAGAAGAAATAAACTGGAACAGTCCATAAGCTTAAACACTAATTATTCTCTCAGCTAAAACAGGGGCACAAGAAACCTAAAACATGGTGCATTTGATATGCTGCATCAGACATATGGATTGCGTCAGGGATAACCTAAAGACATTGCTCAGGAGGAGAACTCTTGGGAATAGCAGCCTGAGCCAATCATTGCTGAAAGTGTTTGAGCAAAATCAGACTTTGATGTACACATAGAGTGATAGTAATGGACAGGACGTGATAATGTAACATACATGCTCCGATGTGTTTGAAAAAACAAGGTTTAGGAGTTGTTAATCAGTTGAATGCTAAAACAAGTGTGCAGCTTTTAGGGGTGGGGTTTAACTGATATTTTTTTTTTATGTAGTAAGCTAGATATAGTTTTTCTAACATTTGGAATAAATATATTTGTTTTTCTGCCGCAAGGCTACAGTAAGCTTAGCGGGAAGCCTCAAACAGAACAGATGGCATCTTCTTCAAATAGATGCAAACAACCTTGAGACAACACTTCCCGTCTCCATAAAATATCCCATAAGCATTCCCAGCCTGACCTTGTTAGGAAAAAAAATAAAATTTAGCAAATTTCAAGTCATAACAAGCTAAACGCTTGCAAATGTAGAAAGGTGTCTTAAAACATGTCAGGCTGTTTATCTATCTAGCCAAATGCTGCCAATTTTGATTGGCAGATGCACCCTGGAACCTCAGTAAAGAAAGATATATAGAAAGAGTTATAATTTTCAGCAAAGATTGCTTAACTTCTTGAATTACACTAATTTCCCTTATATTACAATTTAGATAAAAGACCACAGATATAGACTGGACTATCAGAATTAGAACAACAATCATTTGTGGTTATTTATTATTAAATATATAGGCAGCCCATCTTGCTATCCAAAATATCATATCATATCTTTACTATCAGAACAGTTTGGATAACTCATTATAAATTTCTATTTTTCTGTTAAATCCCAGAACAAGTCTTCCTTTGCAATGAATAAGTAAGAGTTACTTATGTCTGTTATTTGAACAGTAGCTTTTATAGTTTTTTGTCATTATTCCCTGGATCTCCAACATCAATGTGCTAGAGGAAGCATCCTTTTACTATTAATCAACTTATTGAATATATGGAAGCTGTAAATTTCATAAAGCAAAGCATTAGCCTCAAAACTTTTGAATTCTACACCAGACATGTATATGAACTTTTAAAAAGCAGGTTGATGCCATTGGAGACATTTAGACCTTCACAAGGAATCCGGGAAAGCAGCTTCCCCAGTACATCTATGGCAATTCCACCAGTGGAAGACTTTAGCTCATTCACTCTACGCATACATTGCCCTTTTTGTATGCATTTAAAATCCATTGTGATAACTGTTGAAGGACAACTGGAGAAGCTGTTCTGAAATTACATAATTCACAATCTCAAATGATAGGGATGATTAGTAAATCACTTGACCACAGAATAATAGACCCTAGAATGGTTCTAGGAAGAACTATAATACATTTTCTCATCCCAGATCTGGTCTATATTACTAGTATGCTATTTGACATCTAGTTTAGGTAAGAAAATCTCCTAAGTTGCCTGTAAATGTAGATCTTACATTTTTCTGTTGTAACGTTTTGCACTGGAATCCTATTTAATGTTCTTTAACTCAAGTCTAACTTAGAAAATTCATTTCAGCTACACACACACACATATTATATATATATAATAATGATGAAAAAGTGTTCTGTGTAGAATTGTGCTGTAACTATGGTAACAAATGAGGGGAAAAGCTGCCCATCATAAATACATAAACCATCCATTTAGAAAAAAAATTCTTTGTAGCAATGGTTTATCTGTGAACACTTCAGTCAGGGGAAGAGACAAAATGGTTCTCACAGAATTGGCATTTCATTGTTCCCAGTTTTTTTTTAATTTTCCTAAATGCATGTTGAAGATAAACATTTTCTTATCCTTGTTTTTTTTTTAAACTATGCAAAGCTCTGTTGATACTGAGTGAAATTCCAGCGCCACCAACCATGGCAAGTCTGAAAATGCAAATTCAAATTAATTTCCCATATCATTTCTAAACTGAAATTAGATCAATCACTTTGTAATGTTGACTCTCCTATTTTCACACCTGATCAGAGCAAAATCTATATAGTGCTAAAACTCTTGTTTCTATAACTGGGTGAAACAATACACCAAACAGCAAGTATTTTTTGAACCAGGGTATGGCTCATATGGACTAACCTACAGAACGTGTCCAAAACCTGGGACCCAGGACTCCCAAGGGAATAAATGTCATTTATCTCTTTAGGACAGTCACTCATTCTCAACTCAACTCATAGGGTGGTTGTTGTAAGAAAAATAGGAGGAGTATTAGGTCTGACACCTCGATTTGTTTATAAAAATAATAAAGGCTGGACAAAAAAAATCTGAAAGAAAAAAAGGATTAAGAGTATGTGCTTCCTTACAATCCCCAAGTATTTTTGTAGTTCAGGCCAGTTAAAAAGAATTGAAGCAGCTAAAGCTAAACGTAAGCTGCCCCTACAGTAGGTTAGGAACGAGAGAAAGGCAGCATCACAAGAATAGCTCTTTTAAAAAGAGGCAGTTTAGTGATGCAGTTAGAGAGGAGTGGGGAATAAGCCCAAAGAAGCATTATCAGATGAAAGCATCAGATTTCAGGCACAGCATTCGGGCTTTTTGACTTCAGTTGTCCTGAATAATGCTAGGTCCATGAAATGTTATGCCATAATAATTTCTTAAATCTTTAAGATGCTTCAGACTATGCCTCTATTCTAGAAGTTGGGGTTCTTCTAGGAAGCTAGAAAATCATTATAAGACTACATTTCAGTTTCATGTATTGACTACCATATAACTGACTATCCAAATCTTTGGCTGGAGTACACTAGACTTACCATTCTCCTTTACATTCACAATGCCAAACCTATATTTTAAAAAGAAAGTAAACCTTAGTAAACCTTTGCTTTACTAAGTTACCACAGATTTCTGAAATCCATCATAAAGTTCCTAAAATAGTCCGTTGTTTTTCAACGCTGTTAAAAGACTTATCATAGTTGCCATTATTTCTGAAAGATTATTAACCCAATTTCCTATTTTAATTAGGAATCATGTATTTATCCTGCTGTATCACCTATATTACACTAATTATAATTAGTATAATTGTAATTGTCTGTCAAAAAGGAGAGATTTCTATTTCTTCCCAATTGATTCCAATAATTATGACTTCATAGTTAACGAGTATTTCCTGAACATCACTCCTATAAGATCATTGTAGTGATGCAAAATGTTTCTATAAATTTAAATCTAATCCAACATTTATCTCAAAAAAAATGTTTAGGCATGTACAGTCACCCCCTGAATTCTTACTATTCGCTCCCTCCTAAGCACCGGTGACTCAGCTCAGTTTCAGCAAAGAATCTTCTATCTAGATCTGTTTAGAGGAGACATAGCTAGAGATGAACCTGGAAATTTCTGCATGCCAAAAGGCATTACACCACTGTGCTACTTATTCCTTCTGGGAGAACTGTGGTGCAATGGTTAGAATGCAGTATTGCAGGCTAATTCTGCTGACAGCCAGTAGTTCGATTCTCACCAGCTCAGGGTTGACTCAGCCTTCCATCTTTATAAGGTCAGTAGAATGAGGACCCAGATTGTTGCGGGCAATATACTAACATTGTAAACTGTTTAGAAAGGGCTGTAAAGCACTGTGAATCAGTATATAAGTCTAAGTGCTAAGTTATTGAAGTACTGACTTGTTTCTGTCTCTTAAAGCAATGGTTGCCAACCAGTGGGCCGGGGACCACTGGTGGTCCACAAGAAAATTTTGGTGATCCGCAGAGAAATGTCACCCCAAAGCACCCCCCAAAACAATTAATCCAGACTGCGCAGGAACACAAGGCTGCTCTGCCTACATGGGCTGCGGGAACACAAGGCTTGCATTGCTTGCATTGCGAACATGAGGTACTGATGGGAAGGGGGAAAGGGCAGAGGGGGGAACTTGCCCCACTCACCCCATGCACCTCACCTGACCATCAGGCTACTTCTTTCCACTTCTTTCTTCTGCTTTTGGTAGCACATAAGGAAACAGCAGCAGTCTTTCTTTCTCTCTCCCAAACTCTGCCAGAAATGAATCTTTGGAACCCTGTGCTCCAAGAGGCTGCACCAGCATGACGAGTCTCACAAAGACTCATTTCTGGCAGAGTTTGAGGGAGAGAAAGAAAGACTGCTGCTGCTTCTGCTGCTTTCCTTGCATGAAGCCAAAAGTCTCTTTCTCTCTCCCCCTGACAGCAGAGCTTGAGACGGTATCCTGTGATCTCAAATAAAGAATGATCGATTGGTAGGAAAATGGGGTGGAAAAATTTCCTGGTCAGAAAAAAAAAAAAAAACCCAGGGTTTCTACTGCTTTCTGCAGAGACCCTGGGAAAACATCAGCAAGCCACCGTCAATCAAAATTCATATTAGTGGTCCATGGAATTTAAAATTATGAGTTTGGTGGTCCCTGAGGTCCAAAAGTTTGGCAACCCCTGTCTTAAAGCACTGTTTTCAAGGCTGATCGCTTCCAGGTATGTGCGGTTTATCCATAGTGATTTCGGCTGCTAGGAGAAAGTGATGTAACAGTTCTGTTTCCAAGCCTATGGGATCCCCTGACATTTTATAGCCAGAGAACTATTCTTGTTTTCCAATCCCAAATGTGAAGAGAAGCCAACCCATAAAACTCCAAACACCCTATAAACTCTTCGAAACTGTTCTGAAGTATTTGGTCCTGCCAGGACCAAATCTCCTGGGAAAACGAAGTGCAGCCCCCAAGAATATTATGCCCTCATAAAGAGACCACCTGACAACAAATAATAGCAAGGAGAAAACCATACCATCACCAAAACTGGCAGGGCAAGCTATTGTATATAAACAGAGAGAAAAACCCAAACTCACTAGCACTGATGATGCTATCTAGGTCATAATGAAACATTTGCAAGCAAACAACCAAACTCAGTCTGCACCAAGGACTCTAAAAATAGCTCACATTACTGTAGAAGCAACTTTGAAGTGAGATATTGAGGGACCAAGATTCTAATCATTGTGGGAAAGAAGCTTGATGCATTACAATTTGCTGTCTGTTAATGAAAGACAAGAACTATAGAGAAACAAACAAGCATTGGCAATGTGTAAAGAAGGAAGATTACTTATATTACCTTAATTTGAAAAAATATTTTTCTATTTCCTCATAAGAACAGTAATGGGAAGCAGGCAGATTGCCATAACAATGAGATTTTTTTTTCTGATGCTAGTTGCCTTGCAGTATAAATATTTTGCTGAAATCACTTGACTGGCATTTAGTTTCTTTAAGCCAGCACTATGTAGCTTCACATATAGCTCAGCCCTTCAGGGAAACCCATGCTATTATGTTATTATAGCAGCAACTACAGAAATGGTATATCTCTGAGGCTTCATGTTTAACAAATGTTTATGGTTTCTCTATCCACCACATTTTCCCACTTGATGGTCTAGTCTCTCGGGTTGATCTAAATTTAGCAGTCCCTGAAAGCCAATATTTCACTTCCCTCCCCTCTTTTTCCTGATAAGTTTTTTTAAAAAACAAAAAAGTGGAATCTAAAGGCTTGGGAGGATTACTTTTTTTTAAAATAAAAGTTTTATTTAAATTTTCACAAAACATACAAATACAAACAAAATATCTTTTTTTGAGAACAAAAAAAGCCCCGGGTTATCACTTCTCCATGCAGACATAAACTCAATACATATTTATCTTGTATATTCTAATCAATATCTTATAACTATTTTCACAATTTTTTCAATAGCTTTTCCCTTTCTTTACTTCCTATCACCTTATTTTAAATTATCTCATTCCTTTCTTAATTCAATTACATATCATTTTCTAATTTTTAAAATCTTTCTAATCAATGTTTTTATACTTTTGTCTGTCCTGTTTACAATTTCTTATTATCTTTTCACATAAAACAAATTTTCCCCTGTAATATTCTTATTAAAATTTAAGTTACATCTTTACAGTTATAACATTCATTTTCTAACCTCTATTTTATAACACATACCTATTTTCAATCGAATTCTGCTTGGTACATTCCCTTAAAATACACACTAAATTCTAAAAGAAAAAAGTATATATCTATATATAACTGTATATATGTATAACAATAGTAAATGGAATAATTATTCTATTCAAGTACAGCTCTGCCATTAATATTAATAACAATCTTTTACATTTCTATTTCTTTTAACAAACATTACCTAGTAATATCAGTTGTCTTTCACTTTAATCATCTATATTTCATATTTTACTTATTACTGTCTTTAAATAAAAAACCAAACAATAGTTATTAACAGTAGTCAATAAAGTTATTATTCTTATTCAAGTTCATTTGGTCAACTGATAAAAATCTTCCAAGTTTCTTTTCAGTTTTTTTAAATGTTGTTTTTAAATCATTGAGCCTTATTCTCTTCAAAACAATATTCCACTACACATCAAATTTTTTCTATCACTTTAAATCATCTAACATATTTTTCTTAACTATTTCTAATATAACAATGCTACCCCATGTACTCTTGCAGAATCCTCTCCTTAAGTTAAATTTTAACCATTGTACCTTTAATTCTTGTACATTTTTCCTGTACCTCTATATCTTGTTTCTGTCTTTTGTAGCTTCTTTTCCTTTCCCCTTTCCCTCTCTTCTTCTCCTTCTGCTTTTTATTACCTTTTCTATCTGATTCCCCTTCTGTGATCCTCCCTTCTGCTTCTTCCTGAATATTATGATTACTTTTCAAATTACTCTTTTTTTTTTTGGTTGTGCTTCAGTGCTTAAGTTTTTAGCTCCCTTTCCCTTTTTTACCCCGCTTAAAATTGCTTGGTCATTAAAGATGGCTTCTTCATTGTCCCGCCCTTCTTGTTCTGCAGCATTTCTTGTTGTTTTTTCATAGTTCAAGATCTCCATTTCTAAAAATTGAAATAAGAAGCCAAAAGATCCTCTTCTGTCTTGTGCCTTCTTTTTGTTCTTTAAGTCTCATTTTTTAACTCTTCAAGGAGTGATGCCATTTTAAAAAAATTTTAAACAATCAATTGATTTTAGTTTATTTCATTAGGATCCTCCATTCAAAGTTCCAGGAATCAACAATATCCAAAACTGTTTCTTGCTTCTTTTCTCACTTTCTCTTTCCAGGGGCTTTGTTATCTTATAACAAAGTTTCAGCTACAATGTATCTTTTGCAAGCCTTGTTAAAATTCCACTATCAATTTTTTTTTTAAGTTCCAGGTGGTCTCTCCATTTTCCAGGTTCCACCCTCTTTTTTCCTTTTTCCCTCCGCTGCTTTTTTCTTTTAAAGAAAGTTTTAAATTATCCAAGAATCTTTATTCCTTTTGACACTTTATTTTCAGCTAGAAATAGCCTATTAATGTCAAAGTGAATTATATCAAATTTCTTATTCAAATCTCTTCTTCTTAATGTTCCAAGTCAGTTAAAACTGTTGATGTTAGAGGAAAAAAAGCCAATTCCATTTCCTTTCCTCTTTACAGCTTTAAAATCTTTTTTTAGGAACAGTATGAGTCTTTAAAATTCAGGTTCCAGGTACCTTAAACAGATGTTCTCCATTCAACCGGTCAGTCAAACTTTCTCCTTTAAAAAAAAAAATTTTTCCTTCCTTTTGCACCCCAAAATTTTTTTTTTTTTTTGTCAGTCAAACTTTCTCCTTTAAACTTCCTCCTGCACAATCTTGTCCAGTCAGGTTCTTCTTTGAGGTGGCCATTTTTGATCACCGCTGCAACCGCCTTTGGGAAAGGGAGTAATAGCCAGCCAAGGAGGAGAGATGCGGATCTCCTCAACCCTGCTGACAGCTCCCCCTTCTTCACCACCTCTTCAGGGTGGATTCAGCCCCAAGTCTGGGCAGCTCGGGGTGCTCCAGCGGTGAGCACGGATCAAAACCGTGGACTATCGCGATTTTGGTCTGTCGCCGAAGAAGCCCAAACCAGAAGTCTGGGGAGGATTATTTTTATGTTGTTGGTCCTGTAGTACCTAAAAGTTTAGATGCATGTTTTTCAGACACTCAGAATCAGGATGGAGCTGAAAAATGAAAAAGTCCACATAATGATTTGGAATTCAGCACAATCCATTGTACACTGCTACTGGCAACTTATCCACTATTTCTTTCATTATAAGCCATAAAATAACCTACAACCAGTACCAAGGGCCTCTTTATTAATTTTCTTGAGCAGAGTTGTCCAAGCTCATTTGTCCACTTAATCACTCATATTTCATCAGACCAGCCAGAGGGGGAAAATCTCTCTTATCAAAAAAAGTTACAATTTAGTTGAAAAGTGACAAAAGCAGATTTAATATAATTCTATTCAGAACAACTATAAACTCTTTTAGGTCTAAAACTAGTCTTACAAGGCAAAATAATCTATCTGCTTCTATACTCCATTTCTGAAAGGCAACAGGAGACTTGCAGGTGTGTCACAGCTACAGTACACTAAAGCTGCTGGAATATTAATTAGTGTAAGTAAGCAAGACCAAAAATGATCAAGAGGAGGAGAGAGAACAGTGGAAAGAATTGTGATTAGAGTATTGTCAAGCAAAATATTTATTATCTTCAGCCTTTGTTTGAGAAACTGATGTCCCTTTCTTCAAAATAAAAATTAGTGAAAAAAGCTGCAAAACATTAAAGATTTACAGTAAATGTTTATGCTGTAATTAATAGAGTATGTGGATCTTTTAACTATTTGTTTTTTAACAAACCAGAAAGCTTTACCTGCATTTGGAATATTTTTTCTACTATTCGTACAAAAGTAATGAAGCAGGATATATGAAGGAATGGAGAAGGAATGAAATTGACTTTGTTCTGAACTCCTAGGAATAAGCCTACAATCCTTTCAATTAAAAAAAAGGGGGGGTAAATGAACACACACTAACCATATTGACATGATAATGCAAATAGTGTCACATTAGGTAGACAACAGGAACAAGTTAAGGGACAATCTGCATGGCCATAACATGAGCTAACCCTTTGTTCTCATATTATGGCCATCCAGATTTTTGTAAGCCAGGTCTACTAGCATTCTATAGTTTCTAGAGCTTACTATTTGGAGGGGTACAATTTAGAGTTCCCAGTTCTCACTTCATAAATAGTAGATTTAGGAGATAAAGACAACCCATCCTCCATTTTATGCAAATATAACACTGAATGAATGAATTAATTCACCATTTAATGGACATTTGGGATCCCTCTCTTCTTCAAGACTAAATTAAGGCTTTACTGCAAAGTTATGATTTAAGGAGGTCACATCTTTTGTTTAGCCATTCCCTCAGACAAGAGCAGCCAGATGGAACATCTAATTCACAATAAGTCTTAATTCTTCAAGATCATACCTTTCTATTACTAAAAATTGTGTTAATTCTTGAATAAGTTTCTCCAACATAGCATATTTCTTTCACTCATTAAAATATTGTATTTTATACATTATATTTCTCAAATATTTCTCAAAATGCTGATATACTCAGCGAACTTGTTGGTCACTCAAAATTGTTTGGAAACCATCTGGTTAAATTTCTAAAATTTTGGGGCTTTAAAACCTGATTAATATAAATAATATATATTCTGATTTCATGTGATGATTCCTAGACTAACAGCAAGAGGAGACACCTTTCTAAATACTATACATTCTAACGTTTTTTCATAAAAACTTTTTCACTTGTAACAGTCATGGACTTTATTCCAATTTTAGTTGTGCTGCCACAGGCTAACTCAAGCTTTTCAGGTCAGAAAGTTAAGCATTATCATCAGCTCATATCTGCAAACCCAATAATTTTTAATCGCATAGGAGCAAAAAACTGTTTTAAACGTTAGCAAATCGAATCACAACTGCCATCTGCTGACTTTTAGCCAAAGTTGCTATGCACTGAAATGAACTCACAGATTAATTTATATTATATATCTGCTCTCTTCATCTGAATTACACATAAATGCAACTCCATTAGAAGCCTAGTATGTAAGTTAAGTAGGAAGTGGTACGTGGGATAGAGTGAAATAATATTCTTCTATTAAGGACAATGCTGTTTATATGTTTATACATGGTGAGTTCAGGTGGCTTACAAAATTAAAAATCCAATAACCCATAGACACTCCCCCCACAGCTTCCAAGGCAGCAAAAAACACAATCACACAAACCACAATTTATTTATTAAACACATTTATTTATTTGTATTGGCGGACATTTGTTTTATAGAATTATCCATCTTTTTGACCTCTTTCACCTTTGCAAGTCTTTCACTGATCTTTTTTTCAAAAGCTATTAATGGGATTTCAAGTATCTCAGCCAATTTATTGCCAAATTAGCCAAACCAAGGATCCCCAGCCCCATGGCCTCAGCCCATTATCGGGTTGTGAGCTGTTCAGAACTGGGTTGCCCAAAGCTGCAGCTGAGCGCATGTGCACACGCGCATCCCCACTTGCATGAGCAGCAGACAAGTACATATACACACATTCAATTTGCACAAGCCCTTTCCCTCTGCTTGCGTGGAACCATCCCCTGTCCCCCCACCCACCAGTCCACAAAGCTGGAAAGACTGGGAAACTTTGGGCTAAACATTTTTGAAGTCAATCTCATGGAATTCCTTTCTCTGCAGACTGTTCTAACAATCCCTTCCTGCCTCCCTTCAGGATGCTTTTTGAGTTATTGCGAATAGAATAGAATAGAATAGAATAGAATAGAATAGAATAGAATAGAATAGAA